>WEKY01014480.1:207557-234267 GCA_013390045.1 Picathartes gymnocephalus
GTTTTAATAAAGAAATACCTGGTACTGCTACAATTTTAAAAGACTGGGATGCTGTCCTTTGTACTTTTCTTTTTGACTCTATTCTCCACAGCAAATGTATTAATTTCCCCCTTTCTGGCATAATTCCAATGGAAATTTGAATGGGTTCAGAATATGAACCCATTTCTAATTTCTTCTTTTTTTGGTACTGATGTGTCCTATTTCCACACAAAAACTTTTCTGCACATGTAATATCTTTTACTCATAATACTTTATACATATAGAACTAGGTCTGGTGGTTTTTTTTGTTACAGGACATAGATCATCTTAGAGTTTCTTTAGTGAAATGCCAAGAAAAAGCGAAAAAAAAAAAAAAGGCAGAAGTATTTGCATTGAATGACTTCCAGAAAGCACATTTTGTTCCCTGCAAGGTGTTTCTAATGGGGTGGCCATATGGATTTATATTGCTACATCAGATCATGAAATTTCTAAGACTTCATTATCTGAAGAGAGCTGTGATTCATGCTGGCAATTCACGGAGAAATCATAAAGCAGGGGTGAGGAATGAGCTCTCAGGGTGCTGATGACTCTTCAGTGCTCTACCAATTGCACAGAAATTTACTTCTGTTCTCGGCACCAAATTCTGCAGGTCTGCAAACACTCAATAGCAACAGGTGAGTGGAAAGCAGATTTTTTTTTTTTTTTTTTTTCCTCTTCCTCTAAATACTTCTTGGTTTAATGCATTATGTCTGTGCTCAGCATTTGTGTTCATCAACAGCAGATAATGCAAAGGTGCTTTGGAAATTAAACTGTTTTATGATTCTGACACTTTTTTTTTTCTGGGAATTCAGTTACACATGAACTGGTAGAATTACAATCAGTAGTCAGGTCACTGCTTTTCAATGTTTTCCCATCCTTCTGAACACTCAGAACTTCTGGGAGTAAAACTTAACATCTCTTGTCATGTATTTAGGTGCTGAGAAGGGTTTAAAAGGGTTTAGGATTGGTACTGCTACCTCACCATGCCCCTTAAAAGTGTCCTTTCACATAGAGAATTCCTGGGGTTTTTATTTCCTCTCTTTCTTACATAAAGCATGCCAAAATGCCATCAGGAAGTTAGGATTATTATAAAATTCAGCTTATTTAGGAGATAAACCGTGGAAATACTCTCTGCAGTTGTATCAAGGGTAAGAATTCAGAGTTAACGTGGGGTTTTTAGAGTTTCATTGTGCTGAGAGGCACTTCCCACTGGATGGCACTATTTAATAAATTATACTGGGAAGGTGATTGCTACAACGAGCAAACTTTAGAGGGCGTTATAGAAGTGACATTTGGAATTGCTAAATCTGTTGTGTCCCGTGTTTTCCCAAAGGGGAGCACAAAGCCCCTTGCTCCAGTGAGCACACGGAGTGAGGTTGTTGCAGCAGCACGTGCTTTACACCCTGTAAGGAACTCCTTCCACAGGCCTGCACCTAAAGCTTTCGGGATTTTATCAAAGATCTCATCCTGACCTTTGCAAAAGGATATAATTTTTAAAAGCAAAAGTATTCCTTCTTTTTCTCACGTCGGGAGAAACTGATTATAATGCAAGGCTTGATGGTCGTATGTATTGTTGAGGCCTGTTTCTATTTTTGTTCTTTAGTATAGAATACCATCAGTATCCATTCTGTAAGTTATCAGGGTTCTTGTGTTTCCATTTTCATATCAGGACTGTAACAGAAAATCTGGTGTACAAACTTGGGCAATTCACAGTAGGAAGGCTCCAGATAAAAATGAAATTAAATCAGTGTATTTTGCTAGAGAGTATGAACGCTGGAAGGCTCTTCTGCAGTTCTTGAAAGCTGACTGAAAGCGTTGCTTAGCCCATAGATAGGTAACACTGAAATTTATTTATAAAAATAAAAAGAATTTTTTAAAGAAAAATTGAAGGGCACATCAAGCTTCATTGACAGGCAGTCAAGAAATAAATATTCAGTAAACAAATTAAAGGAAGGCATCCATCCCAGAATAATAATAATAATAATAATCCTTGTGCAGAGATACAGGGAGCAGGATGACAACATAGGCTCTGCTTTCTTGTCTTTCCTGAACCTTTCAGTGGTCACGAGATTGCTGCTGAGAGGTGTTAAGCATTTCTACAGAAAAAACCAGCTTTTATTTTCAGGGTGGTGCTGGTGTTAGAAATAATCAGGATACAGCTTTGTGTTTTGCTGTGAACACTTGCCACGTCTGCTGTGCTGTGCATCAGGTGCCCACAGCACGAGCTGTGTGTCTGTAGCTGCAACATCCCTCCCTGCAGGACCTGGAACAGAACCTGGGAAGAGTCACCAGCCGTGGATTCAGCTGAACATGGTGCAGTTTGTGTTCCTCAGTGCGGAGGAACTGAACAAATCATTCTCTGCCACGCTTTACTGTGGACGCTGAGAGCCTGGTCAGGAAGATTCTCAGACATGGATCTGCACCCTGTGAGCGTTCACCCGTGAGAAACTCAGCGCTGGCCAGAAACCTTCTCACACATCGGTTTGGATAATGTTGCTGTGCGCCCGTGAGAAAGGCAGCATCGACGAGAAGCAAGAATTGTAAACACGAGATGAAGGATGTGCACCTGCTCTGGGGAGGCTGTTACTCACTTGGAATTGTTTTTGAATGGGTGCTGGCAGCACGCGGCCAACTGTGTGAGGGGTGTTAATTTGGGAACCAATGGGATACGGCAGGAGTACGAAACACTCTATATAAAAGATGACGTGTACGATAACATGGGCCTTTGGCCTTTGCTCACTGGAGTTTGTCCGTGTGTGTGTGTCGCCTGTCTGTCTCAACAGCAACAATTTACTTTGCCATTCCACTGAGATTTGATCTTGAGTTTCTCTTCAGCACCAACTTCTGCATTTCTGAGTTTTGGGTGTGGCGCATTGAGAAGAGAACCCCTGGGGAGACATTTTGTTATCAGCTCTGGGAAATAACTCACAGGCAGATAAATGTCCATCCTCTGCAGCTGTTGGGAGTGCAGGCATTCCAAATGTCTAACGTGGGACTCAGGCCTGGCTTGGTTCTTGTCATTGTCTTGTTTCCTTAATCTCAGAACAGGCTCTGGTGTTTCTTTCATACAACTTCTCACCTTCTGGTTTCAGAGCCTGGCAGGATAAATCAGATGACCTTTAAAAAGCAGAAAGCTGTTCTCCAAGCACCTGAGACTGAAGGCTCTCGGACTCAAGCTCTGCACTGAAGTCAATTTTCTTGTTATTAAACCACTGATACATTTACAGTGTGGCTACTTACATCATTCCTTCTGAGAGGAACCCTGGCCTGCTAAATCAGGATTTTATCCCTGAAAAAGTCAGTTCAACTGCAGTTTCTTCTTTTAAACTCTGCTTAAGTCTGTTCCAATAGGGAAAAAGGAAAAAAAAAAGTTTAGTGTTTTGCTAAAGCACTAAACAAGCTCACAGTATGTTTATTCAGCCCTTTGTTTGGGGAATTTCAGCCTCAGTTGAAGCCTCTCTATGCTGCCATGGCATGGCTCACTCTGTTTGCATTAAAACTGGGAGAAAAATATATTCATGTTTGTCTACAGTGAAGAAATAAAATCAAACATCTAAAGTTTTACGCATGAAAAATTTGAGATAAAATTAATATAATTTACCCCATAAGAAAGCCTTTTTTGTCACTTTTTTCCTATGCTGCCAGTTGGGCAGCTCCACACTTGCTGTTTTGCCAGTTCTGGTGCTGTCTGGACCACTCTACAACAGGATAAACCCTTGTAGTATTGGGCTGAGTTTGTTTGCTGCCGTGGGGAGAGTGAAATCCCTCACCAGGGCCTGGAGCAGGGTGTGTTGCTGTGTTAAGGCTTTCTTCCACGGCTCGCAAGAGTTATCGTGGACGGTTGGGTTAAAGACGCTTTCAGACAGATAGGTTTAAAGTGAGATTTATTGCTACAACCTCTCAGAAGTGTTGCCAGCTTCTTCACGGAGGCTTGTAGAAGTCAGCCCTAATGAGAAAAGTGAGTTCCAGATAGCAAGTTACAAGGCTTCTTAAAAGCTAGTTAACCAATAGATAATTGTTGTTTTTACTTTTACATCAATAGTTACATATTTTGTACTTCATAGTTGTCGCATTGTGGCATTTTTTATCCAATCACACACTGTCTCACAGAAATCTATTACTCTGCCTTGTACGACCACACCCTGATGTTTTTACTTTATTCCATATCAGCTTTTATGTTAAGACTTTAGGTCAAATGCAGTAGACATTTCATACTCAGAGTAAACAGACCTAAGGCTTTGAGAATTTTCTGTGTTTTGGATTCCGACGTTGCTGGAATTGCACAGCAGGACAGAGTGGGAACTTCCTTTCTAGTATTGACAGACTCTGATTTGAGCTCCTCCTTTTGAAGCAGGTCCCCTGACACCCCAAATAGCGAGGCCGAGCCATCAGGGTTTTCATGGCTGCATCAGACAGGGGTAGAGCAAAAGCAGAGCCCAATTTCTGCGTTGGGCACAGGTTAAAATTGCAGATCTTCACCCTAATTATTCATTGGAGTCATCTCCTGCTGCTCCAGGGTTCAGTCTTTTTGTCAGTATTTTTGAGAACACGTTTTCTACCTTAGCAGGTAGCAGCTCAGGGAGTTTTCCTAATTGTTGCACTCTCAGAGTGATCTTCTCAAAGAATTGGTTTTATTATGTTTTCTTTGACCTTTTTATATTAGTTTTGGCCTTTGTTCTTTGTGCCATCCCTGACAACTGGCTCTCAAACACAAACCCTTTATTTTCAGTTCAGTCAGTCCTTTGGACCAGATTTGTAGCAACGGTAGAAAGTTTTTGAGAGTTGTAGGAGTTTTTAATGTGCTAACAGACATTGTACTGCAGTGCCACTTTTTAATATTAATTTATGGATTTCATGAAGATCAGTGCTGATCTCCTTAGAATACAGCAAGGCTAAGAGCCTGCTCAGAGAGACCTGGGAATTGGAGATGGAAGAGGCTTAGCAAGGCATTTGCTACCCAGCCCACCTCTATTTCCATGCAGTTATTCAGAAATGTACAGCTCCAGCATTTCAGGTAAATAGCTTTTTTTATTCAGTGGATCTGGCTGGAGAAAATGTGGTAATTCATAAGGCAGAGCAAGAAGCCCAAGTCTAGAATCACTGCAACTTTGTGTCTGTCTTTGTGGAATAGGCAGTTATTGATTATCTATGCATCAGGTAAGTCTCTAATGCCAGGAAGTAAATTTATTATGTCTCAAAGCACGTATTTAAGAAGTTATTAAAAGTTTATTCAATCCTGTGGTGAACGATCTGTTTAGCTACTACTCTGTCTTAATAAATACTTTGTTTAAATAACTCATACTGGGGAATTTTAAGTACAGCATAATGCAATCTCTCTTTTCTTACATTTTCTAATTCCACTGGGGCGATTTTACAATGTTACGAAGAATCTATGAGTTTTCTTTGTTTAATGTTTCAGAACCATTTCAGACGTGTCTGTTATGGCCATACGCTTCTTATTTATCCATTTCATGCTCTGAGCATTGTGTGTTTTATGCATTTTAGAAGAAATCACCATGGGACTACAGGGGAATTCAGGTGCTTCCTAATTAAATATTCCTGGGCAATTTCTCCAGTGATTAAGGACTTGAGTGTTTCATATTTTATAAGGAAATTGGCAAAATTCAGCAGCAAATTTTTTGCTTAGTCTGTGTAAAGTCGTTCAAAGTCCACGTAATGGCCAGGGAATACAAGTGCTGGGCTTCTCCCAGTTTTGGTTTAGACAAATTTCACAGGGAAACTCACTCAAGAGACAGGTGAAGAGTGACAGGCAAGGGCAGAGGTCAGCCTGGAGCAGGCCTGGGCACTTCTGTTTTCCTGTTGTTCCAGATTAAATGTGGAGTTTATGCTGAAGAGTTGAAGTGTCCCACACTTTTAGTCTGCGGTGCAAATTAAGGACGCTTATTAATTGAATTTTATGCCTTTCCTCCCTGGTTTTAGCACTGCTAAGCATGACAACAAATGCTTTTGGTCATACCTCCAAGATTAGTTCTCCCAGCCTCGACTGATGTGCTATTTAGATTTAACTGTGGTTTTGCTTTTCTGTATCTTAGGCTTCGTAATATTTCCTGTTTTCAGTCTTCAGTGCCAGAATTACCTTTATAGAAACCTTGTGGAGTGTACTTTGGAGAAAGGCTTGATACAATATTTTACAGCATGTTGCAAAACACTGACGTGTCATTTTTGACAGAATTTTCCTCTCCTTCTGTCTTTCCATCCTCCAAGGTCAGTAAGCCGAGTAGTAGTAAATCAGTTCCACACTGCATAAAGTGCTTGGGAGATAATTGTACAGGTAACACCTTGGTGTAAAGGATATTTTCAAACACCACATAAAGGATCGCTGCAGTTTGATTTTTGATTCCCTCAAAAAACCGAGGAGTTTAAATTCGCATGTTTTTCTATCTATCCATTCTTCTGCAGAGCTCCAAGTGAATGTTAGTGTTCATACTTTATTCCTTGTTGGGCACAGAGATCAGTTTATCTGGACCAGTGCTTGTTTTTTGGAGTCAACTTGCACGGGTGATACTTGGATTTGTGCAAAAAATCAAGGGTTTCAAAATTCATGGTCTTCGTGGAGAAGACAGGAACTGCCCATTGCCCTGGTTAAGAACCCTTAATGAGGAAAACAACAGAATAAAAATAGAGGAATGCTTAGAAAGTAATTCTACTGCTGAAATAATTCCAAAAGTGAAATAAACTTTTAAAACAAATGCAGATTTATTGTGCTTCCTCCTGATAACATTTTATAGATGCAGGGATGACTCTGAGTGGTTCAGAGTGCTCCAGAGTGAGGCACAATGAGCAAGTGAATGTTTGGAATGTTGGCTGCTACAAGCCCAAATAGATCGAGTGAATCCTATCCAAAATGTCATTTTATTGTTGTCTAACACAAATTCAGGCTGCATTCTTGGCTGTCCTCTTCAGTGACGCCTTCTTTGGTTGAAATTATCAGCAGTTCTTTAGTGCACAGCAAAGTCAAGCCTTCCCAAAAAGTGATTAAAATGCAGATCTCGTGAAAAATTTTATAAATAATTTTGGAGGTGTGGCTTTTCTTTGGGTTCCTTAAAAGCTGGTTTCCATGGTGTTTTGAATCCGGTTTAACATCCCTATTTTTAATATCCATTCCAGAAGATCTATTTTCCTACTTGCATAGCGCTAGGTAATAATTTTGTCTGCGCTAACTGTAATCTTAGAGGATGTGTAACCTCCCAGGAACTGGCTGCTTTGCTGCGTGCAAAAGATGGAATAATTTCTTCGTGGTTTCCACTTCTGTTGCTGAAAGGCTGTGGCTGAATGTCCGCATTGGCAGCTCCCTGCAAGGAGATGCTCTCTCTGCAGATGCCAAGCAAGCCCAACAGGAATTATTCCTGGAGTCCATGCTAGCACAGCTGAGAATGATTTGTGGAAATATGGATACCACAAATATTACCAACTTTATCAGTTGTTTCATTTACATTAATTTCCTCCACTGAGCAATATGTAAATATTCATGGTGCTATCACATTAGTTTACGCTTTGAGAAGTTATCAGAGATGAGAGAGAGAGAAATATGGCATAAATATTTTAATTCTTCTAAGTATCTAGTTCCTTTGAATCCCTGATGATAGTCAGACATTTTGAACAGGAAAAGTTTTTATAACAAATTTCATTTGTGGGAGAGTAGTCACCAGTGAAATTCAAAAACATTTATCATAAAAAAAAACTCTCTGTGAATCCAGTGGAATTGTTATCCTGTGGGTCCTTTTCTTCTTTGCATGTGTTTGATCGAGATTGGTTGAAGTATGGCTAAACTTGGAAGGAAATAAATGAGTTGTTAATGCGATGGTCATTGCCCCTGGTGCGCATTGCTGAGAACCAGGCGAGCGATTTTCATTTTTCACACTTTGGAAAGGAGCACCGTGCAAGGGGAAAGTTACGGAAGCAAAACACGCAATTAACCCCAGGGAAGGGGGGAGTGGCATTGATTTCAGTCTCATAGGTAGCAGCCATTGAAGTCAGTGTGAGAATTTGAGGGTTTCTCTGTATTTATCTGCATTATTGGATGAGGGTGACCCCTGTTTCTGCTGTATTAACCTCGAACCTGAAAGCACTGATTCGTGTTTTATAGCTGGAACTCCTTTCCTTACCTTCCCACTCTGATAAAATATTCATTTAAACCCATTAAAGTTTTGGTTTTTTATTCAAACCAATGTGTTTTACTCAGAATACTTCACATTTTAAAGTTAGTCAAGTAGGTAAATGCTTGAAATAATTTTTGTCTAAAAATATTTGAGAAATTCAGGGCAACCTTTCAGTATCTCAGATATTTTCCCCCCAAAGTTATCAGTTTCTGGGAAAATCAGAAAGTGATTTCTGTATGATTGTGTGTCACAGCTAGTTTTGTGGAGTTCTTGATACCTCAGCTTAATATTTTAAACAATTTTGCTATTAATTAGTGCAATTTTTGTAGTTCATGTCTGTTGAAGATTGCTTCTATTATTTAACTTTTAATTGGTAAGGAATTCCTTTATTTATTTTATTTGAATTTTTAATTGCTTTAATTATTGTGATTTTAATGGGGATTTGGCAACAGGATTAGAGACAATTAATGTTTGACAGATGGGCGTCACAGTGATCAGTATGCAAGGAATACCTGGGCAGATAAAGAGAATCTTGTCACACTTAAGCTTCTGTGCAGCCTCACTTTGCATAAACAGAGAGCAAACGTGAGAAATCTTACAGGAAGTTTGCTGAGGCAAGACATTACTCCTTGCCAAGAAACACCATTGATATTCTATAATTACAATACCCAGCTTGGTTATGTCACATTGTGGGAGACATTTTGTCATCATCCTCATCATTCCTATTAAAGTGTCTCTGCAGGCAGGATAAAATATAAAGCTTTAGCTCGAACTGGTTTTGATCTGACACCAGTTTTTGCATGGTATAAATGAGTTTTGTATTTCTGTAGTATCTGTTCTCAACACTCCCAAACAACCAGGCAGTAACAGCAATGCTGTTAAAATTCCTTTTTTTTTTTTATTTGTAGAAGCTGTTCAGTGTTTTCTTCTGTCACCCCAATGTTGTGAAGACCTTCCCCTGAGTTTTGGGAGAAAAGGATTGTTACTCTAGTAATTGGGTAGTCTATGACAACTTGCTGTAATTTCTTTATTAATAATGTTTCTTAATATGGAAAAATGACATCTTTGTGTGTTTGAATTCAGCTGCCCTGACAAAGCTAATTGCTCCTGGAGATGCCATCCTGGGACGTGCTGGGAGTGTGAAAAAGAACAACTGCTGACTTCAGGAACTTATTTTCCCAGCAATTTACCATTTTTCACATAATTAGCTCTGGTGTTCTTCTTGGATTAACAGATCCACTAATAACATTGTTCTTTAAAAGCTGCAAAGTGGGAAGAAGATAAAGCAAAGCAGATTCAAGGGTGCCCGCTCATTACACTGACAGGTTGGGTAAGTACAACACAGTTAACCTTTAACCTTCACAAATGCTTAAATACATTTCAAATACAGCCTTGATCATAGATTGTGAGTTTATAGATTTGTGGTTTACTTCAATAATAATCTCCTCAAATTAGCTGAGTACTTTGATTGCAGCCAGATAATTTCTAAAGAGAAATTCTGATTTGTCGGTATCCTCGACTTCATTAATCAAAATCTAAGCAGAGGAAGGAGGAAAGGCCCCATAAATACACACACAAATATGTATATAGATATGGAATCTTTATTTTATTAATCCAAATAATGCTTTGAAAGCTGTGGGGCTGCCAGACAAGGGTCCAGCTAAAATACTCAGAACCAAGATCTGCATGTCAGGACAGTAAAGAGCCCAATGGATTTCCGCTTGGAAGGACAAAAATTGTAAAGACAGGGTTTTATAGATGCTTTTTTCACTTTTTCTCGTGTAACTTTCAAAATCCTCAAGAGCTACAGTGCTTTATGCAGGGAAATACACAGATTAATAATCTCTTCCAAAGCCCTTGCAGGGCAGGCTGGAGCTGCAAGGGGAGATTCACAGGAAAAGCTAATGCAAAATAAAGTCAGTGAAACTATTCTGAACTCCAGCAAACAGATTTTGGAAATAATGAGTATGAGATGATTTAATCAGTTAGGAGTTACAGCAGTCAGAAAAGCAGGAGGGTTAATAGAAAATCTAGTGTAGATTTGGAGATGCCAGAGAAGGGATCCATGTTCAGAAGGATGTGTCAAGAATCAGATTTTGTTACAACACAGATGATTTACAATTCGTATCTGCAAGTTTTAACCAATTGTCATTGGTGGAAATCTGGATTTTAAAGTAATACCAGCAAGGCTAGCAAACCCCTCAGGTTTAAAGGGATGTTTACATGGATTATAAAACGCTAATTTTATCAATGAGATGGAAAATATGATATAAAACAGTATGAACACGGTTATTTACCTCAAAGGAGATGTGCTGGAGCAGACCATGGACCTTATTAACCTTAATTATCAGCCCTTAGGGTGCCCTAAATTCTTAGTCTATTAAATACAAAATGCTAATCTGCAGGGACTGTAGACTCACCATGTGAAAAATTATTTGAAAATGCAAATGGGAATTAAAAGAGGAACATTCATCCACGTCTGATTAATTCTTCCCTGCTGCTGCCTCAATGGATCTCCCCTCCCTGCTGTCCCACAAACACTCTGAGCCTTGGTGGAGAGCTCGGGGGGCTCAGATGGACACAAATCTCCCCAGAGCTCATCACAAGGAACATATCTGGCAGTGTCTTGGTGAACTTCCACCCTGATCACAGCAGCAGAGGGTTGGGATTGCAGAAAGGGATGGGACCACTTCAGCACGGTTTAAAGTTTGATTTATTGCTGCAGTCCCACGAAGACAGGAGAACGTCTGCACAGTCCAAGCCAGAGGTCACCTGACGCAGTTGCCTGGTGAGCCCGGCGGACACCAGTACCACGCCGTGGAGGAGGCTTCTGAGAAATCAGAGCCCTCGGTGAGCAAGTGGCAGACAGCCAGAGGCCACCGCAAGGCAGTAATGACGAGTGCGTGCAGGCAATGAAAAAAGAGGGGGACTTTGACCAACCTCTGTACCAGTAAAGTTTATTCACTGATGGAGGGTTGGGTCCAAAGACAAGACACAGAGGGAACACGGGTAGATAAGGGACTCAGGGAGTGGGTGGAGTTTAGGGAAAGCACCAATAGGGTTTAAACAAGGAGGGGTTTACAATATAATGGAAAGTATAAGGGTCCAATAATAACAAAACAGGGGTGGGTTCGAACTTCATTAACAAATCAGTAACTTGGGGATACAGAACTCTCTAGACAAATAGGAGGGGTTTCAATGAAGTGACAGGAGAGAGAGAGAACTGGTTAAGCAAGAAAGGGAGGGGAAAAACTGACAATCAACTTCTGAACAACCCATTAGGAACATAACATAGGGGGAAACTTTGGATCAAACCATCAAACAACAAATCCAACACATAACATAATGCAACAGTCACCCATTAGTGCTGAGTGGTCACAAGAGCACAGGTTACAAGGTCCTTTAAAGGTTAATTGGCCAATAAACAACTGCCACACACAGATTGTTTTAACTTTCACACCAGTGGTTAATTAAAACTGTGTTACACGTCCTGCCACAATGCAGGCTTTTTCATCCAACCATATAACGACATACAATTCCATATTGCTACATTTTAAAACTTCTTACTTTATTTTATAACTAGTTCTATATCTAAACTTCAAAATCTTCTACTATCTAACTTAACACGCTTCTTCTTACACTACAGACCCACATCCTTGTCACAGGTCCCTGAGTCTGGGAGCCTTTTCCATGGCCTCAGACTGAACGCTGCACACATTTCAAACTCAGAGCCTGCAGGGACAAGGTCTTGGGAACTTTCTGTGCTTTGAATTCCCACAGCAGAGGACTTTCAAGTAATTCAGAATTATAGAATGGTTTGGGATGTAGGGGATCCCAAAGATCATTTGGTTCCAGCCATGGGCAGGAGCACCTTGCACCAGCCCAGGTTGCTCCAAGCCCCCTCCAACCTGGCCTTGAGCATCTCCAGGGATGGGAAATCCCCAGTTCTGGGCAATTCTTCTGCTTTACAGGCCACGATTTGTTCTCTGTGTATCCTGCAGACCCCCACTGTGTCCATGCGTGTTTAAAATGACTCAGTTCCACCTGGCTGTATTCCATAACTCTTCCAAAAGGAGCTCATTTGTGACAATCATTTCCCAATTACATGTTGGGTTTCCTCACTGTGTGCTGCTTAAGTAATGTAAACTCAAAATTTGACATGAAAATGAACTACAAACAGGAAAAAAAAGCACTGGAGAGCATTCTCACCCTGAATCACAGAAGAATTTTAGTTCATTTTAATCACAGGCTTTCTATGAAATGATTTCTCTTGCCTTGTGAATGCTTCCCACATGAGAAATTCTGAGATCGACTGCTGCCATGGGCCGTTAGTTCTTAGTTCATGGAAAGTGATTCTGGTTATGGATATAAATGGATTTCAAGCTTTCTAAATATGAAAATGTACAAGTGGACGATACATCTTCACTGGTGCTGACCTTACTTTGATAAAGGGTTTGAAAAACTGACAAATGCTGATTTTTGTTTCATTTCTGTTGGCTTTTTTGCTAAAGTGTCTTCAATAGGCAAGGATTTCTGGATAATAAATTTCAGTGATTTGGTATTTCTCTGTTCAGGTGAGAAAGAAAGAAAGTCCATAGTGAAATTAAGATGTATTTCTTACAGACCTCACAAGTTATGGTTTCCTTGGCAATTGGTTACTCTGGCATAACTAATAAAAAAAAATAAACCAAGAATTTTGAATAGGAGGAATAAATTTTATGTGGAAATAGCCTGTATTGTCAGGGGTTTACAGCTGCAGAATGTGTGCAATTATTCAGTGGATACTTCTTTTTCTGAGAATACAAGACAGAAGAATAGCACCTGTAACTTTACAGAAAATCTTTTCCAACAGAAGAGAGTACAGCTCATACCAAGTTAGGAAAGGCAGGAAAATTGTATCAAAATGAGTCAATAGCTTAATAATGCTGTAATATGGGAGGTTTTCTGCAAATGTTTACACATTCTGATAATTTTAGGTGTCTTTTAGAACTTTCTCTGTTCCCAAACACATCCATCTGTGAGGATACGTATATGAGTTTTAACGAGATCAGTGAGATGATGACTGATATTCACCTTTTTTATTTTTTTTTCCAGATATTTTTTTCTCTCAGAGAAAAGCATACAAGGATTTTTATTTAGGTCCATGCTACAAGAAATCAGTCTACCTGCGCTGTAGATCTCACTGTGAGTTTACCAAAATGTGAGAACTTGGTTTTGTTTCTTAACCACTGGATTTATTCGTCCTATTTGGGGATATATCTGAGAATCATTTGGTCTGTATTATTGGAATATTGCCCATCCTGTGAGTCTGACCTGTGTTTGCCACTGTTTTAAAAGCCTCACTAAGATTTGGGAAGAATGGGTGCCATTTCAGGATAATCCCTTAAAAATTACATTCTGGGGAGTATAAAACACTCCCATAATCAGTATTACAAATAAATATTCAAAATGCAATATACAGGAGGCAATTTTGGTTATGCACTGAAGACACTTGGATATCGCAGGTTATTTTTTTACTTTAGAAAAAAATCTTCATTTCTTACATTAAAGTTTTAGAGAGATAATTTTTCATGCTACCATAATGACATTAAAGATAACTTCTTTTTTCTTTAGTGTAATTGGTCTCCATAAGAGTTACAACAATCCCATGTGGGTTCTTGAATTACAATACTTTGGTCTTCTGGGATTATTCTTTAGACCTGTTCTTCAGGGCAATAGAAATTGGGAGGACTTAATTAAGCCTGAACCACGTAGAGGCCAGGTGCTGGCAGGATCTAACTGGTAACACCAGGCGAATTGCAATAATATTGTAATTTAGGACATTTGATAAGTTTATAGCCTTGAAATTGTTAATGGACTGAAATTTATATTAATATAATTTCTTAACTTTCCTAGTAGTTCCATTGCCATCTACTTTATTCAGCCTCGTGTTTATTCTAAGTTGTCAGCACAGGCATGTTCTAGTGAAGAACTTAATAAAAACATCTTATTTTCCAACAATTTAAGCGGAAAAAGAAAGATGGCAAACATTAGGAGGGCAGAACCACTTCGTCTCAGGATATTTACGAGCTATTTCTGTTCTTGGAAGTTGTGCCAGTCCATCGCTGATGATTGAGGTGAGACAAACAGAGGGAACATCTGCAATCCTGTGGAGTTAAACAGAGAGTTACTGAAGTGTAACTCTGCTGCAGCCCCAGACAAAATCTCACTTTTGAAAAGTCACAGCCCCTCGTGCTGCTTTCTTGACCTGGTAAATTTGCCTTTTTCCCACTGGCATTGGTAATTATGCATCCCTTATTTTGTGTGCACTTGTGGACAGATGTTCATAATTCACAAAGTTTGCTGGTTGTTAACACAAATGATTTGGTCGTGGAAACGTATTTTTAGATAAGCAGACACTGAATCATTATGGTTCTTAAAGGCAATTACTTATTTAAGTAATTAGACTAAGAGTCACAGTACTTTCATTTCCCAATTATAATCAAAGTGAGAGTGACTCAGACATTTCACTTTTATAGGAATAGTGAATATAAAGCAACTCAGAGCTTGTGTGTGATTGAAATAATTGATTTCTGGTAAATATTTTGAATTAATGAGTGTTTATTATTTTGTCAGAGCTGCTGTGGTAATTAATTATGTAAATAAAAACAACAACAACAGCCAGACTAGAAGTGAGCAGAACATGCAGAACCTTTGTGCTGATTTATTATTACACTTTTTTGGATTCTGCTGCTTCTGAGTGGGTGGAAAGGTTGAGGTAAAACCAAAATATTACTGGGACAGAAATTCTTGGATGTGATTGCCATTTTGTTGAAGGAATCCTTCTTTATTCTCAGCTGAAGTAGCTGTGAAAATGCCATTTCTCTTGGCTTCTCCAGTTCATCCCCCAGTGTGATCTGGTCACTGCTCTGAATTGTGGTAAAATTAACATTAAATGGGTTCAAACTCGAAATGGGAAGAAGCACCAAACTGATAAATTGATTTCTTTCTGCCTGAGTTTCGAGTCTGGCTCTCCGATTTGCACATGCATTTTTGGTGGGGGTTTTTTTGTTTGTTTTTGTGTTTGATGCTGACGTATTTTTAAGAAACTCTCAGACTTTTTTTTTTTAATAGGAAATCCCCAAACTGTGTTTGTATTTTATTAATTTCTATCAGAGGCAATTTGATTGTATTTTTCACAGAGAGCAGGGAAGGCTCATTCCATTATAACCACCAAGATGCATTTTCCTGCATACAATGGCCTGTTATCTCTTAAATGCTTCTGTTTAACGATTATGACTTAACTTTTACAAACCTCTGAGATGGAATAAATAGGATTTTTGTTCAAGTGTGCGGGGAGCATTTTTACATCAAACTTTATGTTCATTTGAAAGGGAGCATTGTGGTGCTTTGACCCTTCAGCATTTGTCCAGGGTGAAATATTACTATTCTGCCCCTTTTTTTTTTTTTTTTTATTTTTTTTTTCTGTAAAGAGCAATATTTCTGTCTTGAATGATCCTTTATACCTTTCTGGAGCTCTGGTGTACGTCATGCTCCACATCCTGAACACGCAGGAGAATCTCTGCGATAACCAATATCACATCTCTGTCTTCTGTCTTAATTTCACTGAGGAAGAAATTTGCTCTTAGTCCTTGGAGTATAATGTGGAGACCAGGTACCTGCAAAGCATCCCATCAATCATTTGAGGATGGACAGATGGTCATATTCACTGTTTTCCTGAAGAATTTTGGAGAGGAAGATATTCTGCTAGAGAAGGAAAAGTGGATTGGGCAAGTGATGCTTTGGTGGGACTCCGTCCCAGCTGAGGCCCCCAGCAGCAAGGCTTTAACCAATAAATGTGAGCTCTAAACGTGGCTTTCCCTTTGAGAAGTGAGAATCCTTGAGATGCCTTTGCTTTTAGGAGCTCTAATAACCCTCCAAATGTGATTTGTACTTTAAAAGCTTATTTACAGAAGACAGACCACCGCTAATGACATTTGCATGGAAATTTCCCCAATGAATATTTATAAATATGAAATATGAATAGAACACAGTGCAGTGCATGTCCTGGCACACTCGTTTCTATCCACAGATGTATGGGTTTTGTTGAACTCAGCAGAAGTGACAAATCTCCCAGGGAAACACCAAACAGCTTGTTCCACATACAGATGTTCCTTTGGCATCTTATTAGGAAGACTTGAAAACATACTGTTTTACTGGCAATAAAGCAGCAATAATGTCTTAATAGAATCTGAAAGAATAACTAAGTACTTCAAATGCCTGGAATAAAGGGATAATTGAAGTTGCTTTGGGTTTAAGCCTTGGTAATTTCTTGCTTTGTAATAACTCAGGTGACTGTCTATCTAATGAAATGCAGTAAAGTAAGAGCACGTTATTGATTGAGAATTTAAATGTTTGCTTGTATCCATAGTGTGTCTCTGTGATACACATCATTGTAATGGGAGAAACAAATCATTTAAATTATATCTCATTATGCTCAGCACAAGCAGTTACTCACTTGCAGAGAGACTTTTTCTAAAACTTTGCACAAATTTTGATGAGCACGTTGCAAACTAATCTCACAAATAATGTGTACTCACAGGGTTTTTGTTAAAACGTGGTCACTGAAGTTGCCAGGCTCATTCATTTCAAATGCTCTGAGCTGCACAGTTAGATTTCTGCTATCATTTTAAAAATAAGGTGATTTTTATTGCTCTGAGTATCATAACCTTCATTTGGCTCTCAAGCACTTCTCTGCAGATTCAGGCCCTTCACTATTCCAAGGAAGGCAGGCAGCAGTTTCCACCCCATTTTGAAAACTGACAGATGGAATTTAAAGAAAAGCTGTGAATAAGCAGCTTGATTTACAACGTCAGGAATCAATTTTATGCCTTCAGAAGTTTTGGAAATGTAATGGAACGGCGGAAGCTCTGATCATCAAACTGAAGGTAGCATCACCTCCATCGAAGCTGTGGAGGTCTGCATTTTCCAACCCCGTTCATTCCGTGATTCTGAGGTTCTGTAAAGCAGAATGTGTGTGAAAAACCTTGGAAAAGAGGAATTAGCAACCATCAGTTTGTATAAATAATGTTTTCAAGCTTTTAAGAGATTTTAAATCTTCTTTTTCGCAGTGTAAATAACAATCTGTGAGCTGAGGCTCTTTCATGTCTTGACCACTGCAAAGCACTGGGATTTTTTCACTGAGAAAAAGGATCTCATGGAAAAGATATCAATGTACTTTGGGTGTTATCTCTCTCCATAAAATTTAGTAACCGGGGGGTTTTTCATGCCTAATTTTCAATTGTCTGGAATCACAGCAAATGATTTCCTCCTTCCCTTTGCTACTCCTTATGGAAATTAAAAAAAAAAAAAAACAACAAAAAAACACTTATTTTTTAAAATGAAATTTAAATTTTGAGATGAGTGTGAAGGAGGGTTGATAGAAAGGAGCTGCTGAGACAGGAGAACTGTGATCGTCACTGGGGATTTTTTCAAGTCATTCTCCCTGGCCAAGGCTCTGGCAAAATCCAGACATAAAATCAACTTTCTAAGGATAACACAAAGTTTAATCAAGCTGGGCGGTTATGAGTGATTGAGGAAGAATTGGAGAGGCTATAATAAAAACCCAATAGAAACAGAGTTCAGTGTTTTGCTTGTGAAATGGTTCTTTGCTGGAAAACTATTTCACATAATTGCTCTGATATTTTCTGTCATTGCAAGTGAGAAATCATTTATCAAATGTCTGAAAAATAACAATATGAAGTCTTTTGTAGTTAAATTGTATGGATAAGATAATTGAGAAACATTTTCTTCCCTATAACTGATTCTTCCCTCATTTGAATGAAGGGGTATTTAGTTTTAAAATCAGCATTTCTTGGCAGGCTTTACATATTTTCCATTCTTTGAATCTGTTTTCTAAAAAGTTGTTTCCTTAAAGTTGGTTTGTTTATAACTCTAGGCTTGACGGATTGTACTGTGATGCATCATTTTGGGTTATTCCCATAATATAACATTTTGAGTAGCTGGTAAAGAAAAGAATTGTTTTACTGAAGATAACAGACAGCAGATAATGACACAGTTATTGCAGATGAGATTTACTGAAGGAGAAAAATCTTGTAAATAAGAATTGACATTGCAAGGAATAAAATCTAACATTTAATAGCACAAAAATAAAGCAATAGGTAGGTGATCTTAACAGGTTATTACAGCCATAAATTTAGAATGAAGTTATATTTCAAGTCACAAACTGAGTTGGAGATGGGAGATTTAAGTGTTCCAATTTGCTCCAGCAGGAAAAATCCTATTCTGCTTTTTCTCATTTCATCAAAGCTTTTTCACTCATCTGTTTTTCAGGAGGTGCCAGGGCAGTGTGGATTGGAGACAGGCTGAAAAATTCACCAGCACTGGATTTGTGTGTGAAAATCCCCTCTGAGGATTTTTTCTTGGGAGTTAATCTGAAGAGTTTGGTTTTCCAGGCCAGTTCCTGAGGAGAATCTGCTGCTCCTGGGCTTTCTCTGCTGTTAAATATGCACAGAATATTTCTGTTAATAATGGAATATTTGCCCCTTGTTCAAAAAGTACTGCAGAAGAAATATAAGTATATTCATAACAGTTCTCTCTGGTAATTCCTAAATGGGATCATTCTTAGCTCCTCCCTCATTCTAAAATAACCTGTGAGCTCTTCAGGTGGAAACGTTTATGTTGAAGTGGAGAGGGATTTTTTCCTGATATGAATGAACAATTAAAAAGTTTTCAAAGCAGTAAATACATTTTTAAAAAAAAATATTAAAGGAGATGGGCAATTTCATTAGAATTTCTCAGCATTAATACTTCTGGATGAACATGGCATGACTTCATTTGAATATCTGAACGTTAATTGCACTGACATTGTTTGTTAAAGCAGTTAATTTAGCAGCTTTTGACTGCGGCTGATCAACTGCAGTCCTGTGGCAGGAAATTTTACAGAGCTGTATCCACATGATGATGGTCAGATTGCTCTCCGTTAGAAAAGACAACAGGGGTTTATTTGAGTATTAATTTTAATTAGTATATATTTGTCGAGAAGTAATTCAGCAATCAGCAACATGAGATCTCTTGTATAATCTGTCTGTGTGTGTACACACAACTGCATGGGTGCAGAAGCTTTTATTAGGGGAATAAATTACTCTTCTAAGTATTGGTTTTGAAAAATAATTTACTATTTACCCATTAGGGAGAGTTGTTGGTCTATCTTAACACACTGAAAATCTAATTTTCTTTTTAAAAAAATATTAATTATTCCTCCTAGCCAAAAAGGATTACATCATTAACCCCAAAGCAGTGGTAATAAACAAAAATAATTTAAAAGCTTTATTAAGTTCAATTAATTGGTTGTAGCAGACTAATTTTGTCATGCTTTGCTAGACAGTGTATTGTAAGTAATTTTGATGATCTCCAATTGAGTTGGGCACACTAAAGCAAAAATTGAATTGTCTTGATAATTACAAAAACCATTGGCCTGTTTGGTATTTGTGATAAATGGGTTAATTAGCTACTTTTTATTACATCCAGACTTTCAATGCAGTCCAACAGTGGTAATTTATTTTGCTTTGTAAACTAGTGCAGTCAAAATTCCATTGTTCTGATTTGTTCCAGATAAAAATCTTTAGAGCTACATGATTTAATATTAGGTATGTGTGGAAGTGGATGGGGATTTTCATTATCTGCACTTGGTTTGGGGAATTTTTGGAACCCAGTTTTGTGCTCTTGCCATTTCTCAGTCGTCCTTCACCTGAGAGTAAAATCAGCTTTGTGTCATTCCAAGGGTCCATCAAAACCAGCCTGAAGTGTAAATAGAGATTTGTTTTGCGTAATTTAAATAACATCTGCATCGTGACGAAGAAGTTCTAGGAAGAAATATCTTATCCTGATGTGTGGAAAGTTCTAACGAGCATTATTTATAAGAAATGATGTAAAATGACAGTGAGGTAAGAGGTTTTAACGTTGAACTTGAGCTGATTTCCAGAGCTTTGAAGCACCTCAAATACAAAAAGCAGCAACCTGAGCTCAGAGGAAGGTATTGAGTTGATGTCAAATTTTATTATTTGTTTTTTTGTTTATTTGTTCTATCTTGTTTGTTGGTTTGTCTTTTCTTTTTATTCCAGGCCTCCTTAGAAATTTCTTTACCTTTTTGTCCAGAACCTTATTCTCTTTTCCAAGTCAGCTTATTCTGCTGCACCACCAAACCCTTTCCTTTTATTTCTGCTTACAGAAAACCTGTCTCGAGTCTTAACAAGTGTCAGGTGTAAAGAATTTGCAAGATATCTTCTTTTTCTTTTTTTTTTTTCCATTTGTAATTGGACTACACCCTTTATTGTATCTTGAACTAGATGCTATTTGGTGAAATATTTTATGTTTAGCTGAGGTGACAAGTGACACTAATTTTGCCATAATGAAATGACATGTGTTGCTTTTAATGTTTTCCTTTTCAGTGTTGATTACTCTGTTCCTGTTCATGTTTCATGCTGGGTTTTATCTGACTTATTGGTGTGATCCATCCCATTGGCTGTCATCTCTTTCTTCAGCAAAATTATCTTAATCATTGTTTTCTTCTCATGAGGTCATTGTTGCATTGGCATACAACACTTGGCTCGTTTTCTGATGTGTTTTGAAGGTAGGAAAATTTGAAACAGAACACTTTTCTTTTGCAGTGCATTTTAAAATAATGTAAGGTTGTAGTTATAGAAACTCTCATTTTCCTTTTTTTTTTTTTTTTTTTGGTGTTTGCTTTGGCTTGTTGTCATTTGTACAAATTGACACAGAATGTTTTGAACAGTCTTGGTAAACAACTCTTCCTCTGACTCATAAATAACTTGAAATATATAAATGATTCATTCAAATTAGAGTTCATCGGAAGTCTAATAATTAATCACAATGCTTAAATGTCATTTTGTAGTTGCCAAAATATTATTTTGAGCATTCATTTTGTTTAATGTTTCTTTGGCTGTGTTTGGCCTGAGAAGTCAGGTACGGTTAGGGCTGTTTCTGTTTCTCCCTTGCAGCTGACCCCCAGGTTTGATCCGTTCTCCTTGGAGCAGGACCTGTTTCTCAGTGGGTGTTAAATCTGGAACTATTCACCCACTGTACATGACTTATTTCAGCAGTGACTGTGGAAAGTTTAGGCCTATACTTGCAGTTGACAGAAAAATAAAATCAATGTTCTATGCTTTGGGTATTTTGTTTTTGTTTTTTNTGGTTTTTTTTTTTTTTTTTTTTTTTTTTTTTTTTTTTTTAGGAGAGTTGCATTTTAAGATAATTAAATAGAAATTCCTAACCCTCTCCCCCCTTCCCCACAAACACGGGTGTTCATGAAGCTTAATAACATTTTGTAACGTGACAGTATTGCCAGAAACTCTGATTCTCTAAGAAATCTAATTACTTCTTTCTCCATTTCAACTTTGGAAGGATTATTCAAATACTTTACAGCCCTAACTGCACAGAGAACTTTAATCCTATTGTTTGGAGATTGTCATTCTCCTGCCTTCTCCCTGCTTGCAGTCTCCCATTAGGCACTGCAGGCACATCCTGGTAATCTCAAATTCCAGGGAAGTGCTACCTGGCAATCAATGTCTCCCTGCCCCTCTATTTACTTTTCCACTCCTTGCATATTTTAAACTGAAAGAACTAGACTCGCAATCTTCTCTCCAGCAAAGTACAAACTGTGACTTAGAAAAACCAACAAAAAAAACCTTCTGTAACTGGGATCTGTCCTTCTGAGTGCTGAGCTTGTGGGTGCCATCTCTTCTCTTGATTCTGCTCTAACTCCAAAGGGTTCCCCTGTTTGCTGTCAGGCAGGAACGCTGCCCTGGAGAAAGTATTAACTGACTTAAATAAATTCTAATCTCTCAGCTGACAGGGAGGAGGAGATGAGCCTGCATCTCCTGCTAACAGGGCCTGAGTGGCAGCTCCCAAATTCCCGTGTCACACCCCAGGGACAGAGAGAGGTGTTTTCTGCTGTTGGCTCCCAGGCCTCTCCAAGAAAAGCAAGGTCAGAATTTGTAAGTTTAAACCCTGCCTGCTCTGGGCAGAGGAAGCTGTTTGAATGTCATCATAAAATCACAGACTGGTTTGGGCTGGAGAGGCTTTAAAAGTCCCCCAGTGCCACCCCCTGCCATGGGTGGGGACACCTTCTGCTGTCCCAGAGCCCTTCCAACCTGGCCCTGGACACTTCCAGGGATGGGACAGCCACAATTTCTCTGGGCAACCTGTGCCAGGGCATCACCACCCTCATTGTAAAAGATTCTTCCTGATATCCAACCCAAATCCACCTTCTTTTAGTTTAAAACTTGTCACCTTGCAACAGGTCCTGCTAGAAGGTTTGTCCCTGTCTTTCCTGTAAGTCCCCTTTAATTACTCATTTACAGTCATTACACTGTAATTACTCAGTAACCATTTATTTATGTGGCAATACATAGTGATTTCAGGTCAGTCTTTTCATCAAATTTTCACAAGCCTAGTAAGATGATTTCTACTTCTCTAAATGTTCTTCGCCCCTGTGCAATTACTGATTGTCATTTTTATTGGAAGTCTAGAACAGTGTGGTTGCATGAACACTTCTGTTTATGATTTACCTATGTACCTTCCACATATTTTAGTGTAAGAACACTTCACCGATCTTTGTAAGAACATTAAGCAAGTGAAAGGAGATGAATGAAGAAATAGGTGCGTGATTTCCACTTCTCTAAATCTTCTTCACCCCTGTGCAATTACTGATTGCCATTTTTATTGGAAGTCTAGAACGGTGTGCCTGCATGAACACTTCTGTGTATGATTTACCTATGTACATTCCACATATTTTAGTGTAAGAATACATCACCAATGTTTGTAAGAACATTAAGCAAGTGAAAGGAAATGAATGAAGAGATAGGTGCATAACCTTTTCTCTGAAAGATCCTTTTTTTCCCTGCAGAGGATGTGCCCCAGTCTGTTGATGATGTCAGTAAATGCTTCATGAGTGGCAAGACCTTTTCTTCTGCAGTAAAATTCGGTCCCTTTTATAATTGACAGTTCTACCAAATAATTAATATTATTGCCACCAGTGCTGCTGAACTGGTGCAGAACATACCTGGATTGAGATTTACACAAAGTAGGAAGGAAAGAAAGTTCCAGACAAACAAAACATTTGTCGTTTTTGAAGCTTCCGTGAAGAAAGAGGGGGGTGAGGTGAGTTGAGTCACATTGCTCTGTTATTCATGAGCTGTCCCGAGCTTCAGGAACCAGAATTGTGTATTTGCTGTTCAGAGTCGTCATTTGCTCTTGCTGTGGAACTAATTTCCAAGGAATAAGTGCCTTT
Organism: Picathartes gymnocephalus; assembly: GCA_013390045.1. Classification (NCBI taxonomy): domain Eukaryota; kingdom Metazoa; phylum Chordata; class Aves; order Passeriformes; family Picathartidae; genus Picathartes; species Picathartes gymnocephalus. The sequence continues at coordinate 231,006 of WEKY01014480.1, forward strand.
CTCTGCTTGAAAGGGACATTTGCTCTGTAGCACCATGTGACTGCTTCTATTTATCACACAATTGGGATTAACTGAAGCCTTTTTTGCTCACCGTAGCTTACTGTATCGTTATACAGAATTTCCTGGGGTTTTACCTGTTTTTCTAGGTGAAATTAAGCAAACCAAATTAAGGAGATCAATCCTCATTTCCTCACAACCGTGGATACCTGTTGGGAGCGGGCTAAATGCCACTTTGGCCATTCTAGTTTGCTCCTGTATTTCTTAACTGGTTCAGAAAGTAAAAAAATGATCTGGGAGTTCATAGAACTGCACTTTTGATACTCCCACTCTTCATCAGCTGCGTTTCAGAGCGTGCTGTGTCAGAAATGAACTGACTTCCGTGCATGCTTCTGGAAAGACGTGTTTAAAGTGCGAGGTTCCAGCTTCTTTCCCTGGATGTGAACTCCAACCTCTCCCGTTCCTTGACTAACAACCCAGCCTGCTCTCCCAGCCCAGCAGATTTGTTTTTCACAAGCCCATTATGGGGTGAGAAGCTTTTCAGGCAGCTCCGCTGACAGGGGGAAAGGCTGCCGGAGCAGATTTTAGGAACTGGGGGGCTCTTGCCACCTGCGTTGTTTGGAGATTCGGGAACAGACCGCAGAGCTGAGTGCGACAAGGATCACCTTGCACGACAATTCACCACCAGCGACAGGATCTCCAAAGGGATTTCCAGCTGGCAGGCGCTTTTTACAAGGAGTCCCAACAGTTGCTTTCAAGGAAGGCCAGAAGTTCTTTTATTGGATTCAGTGTTTTGGTATGAGGCATGAATTAGTCAAATGTGTGATCTGGGTGAGTGTTTTTTGTGTTCTACAAACACAATTCCAACAGGAATCCTGGAACTGATGGTTCCAAACAATGAACCCTCCTCCTGGTTCAAAGGAACTTTTGTTTGGCACAGTGTGTACGTTTTTTCTCTAGTCCTCTTTTGAGAATTTGGGTTGAATTCCTTTGCACTTCTTAGGTTTTGCCTCTTGTCCTTGCCCAAATCAGGCAGGGAAGTTTTTTGGTATTTTTTTTTTTCCAAGCAGGAAGAGAAAGGGCTGTGGTTCTCATCCACAGACAGAGGGAGAAATGCTCTGAAAAGGGAGAGCTGCAGTAAATGGATAAATGTCTGTAAGTTAGCAGAAAATCTGACATCCCCACATTTTTCTCATTTTATCTATTTAAATGAGAAGTGCTAATAATGGTGTAATGATTTTTCTGCTTTGGTTGCTTCAAGGACACGTATCTGACTATCAAAATATAGTCTAATCTTTCATTAAGAAAAGAAAAAAGTGGTTTATAGGAGGCAAGCATCTGGCCTAGAATTTCTAACAATTAGTAACAGGTCAATATATAGGAATACAGATTTATTTCCTTTGGTATCTCTGTTTTCTTTTAAAGCTACTTAAACTCATCCATCCATTTTCATTTCTTCCCTGGGATCTTTGTATGATCACAGAGCTTTGAAGCTGTCTCTGTGATTCTCATTTTTTTTTTATTTTCCAGTAGGCTGTAGGGCATAGTAGACTGGTGTGATAATAATGGGCCTAATTGAGATAAAGTTTAATGGTTTTTCTCACATGCTTCATCATTAGGCCAGTGGCACATTTTATTGTCATCTTTTCTCTATGGTTGTTAGGTTAGCTGGTCCTAATTACAATTAAACCTTTCAAGGCTAGGTAGAATAACACTTTTTTTTTTTTTTTATGCATGAGTCCTTTTTTGTTTGTGTTATGTTTTCAGTTCAGTTTTGGTTTTTTTTTTTTTTCCCGCTCCTCCTTTCCTTTTCCTCACCATTATAAAAGGCTTAAATCCATCCTGCTGGCCATCACCTGGAACAAAATATTTCTATTTACAAATTGGTTTTATTCATTCAGTTCATGGCTAAAGAGATTGCAGTTAGCTCATCAAAGCTGCTAATAATATTTGACAAATATTTAAAAGATATTTAGACAATCAAGGACTGAGTGTCATAAATATATCTCATGGACAATTCTGGCCTCTAAAACCCTCTTGTAGCAAGGAAGCAAAACTTCATTTCTGAAATGGTCAATCATGTCTGCAGTGATCCTTAAGATGCAGAAATAAAAAAAAAAAAAAAATCCTGATTTATCCCCATGTTCCTCATTCTGATTATCTGCCTGATAGTACAGCTCTACAGGTTTCGAGAGGATAATATCTCCTAAATTTACTTTTAAACCAGCAACTGAATGAGTCTTGTGCAGTCAGTCCTGTTTTTCTTGCAATTATGTTGTCTGTGCAGGAGAATGGCTGAATACAAAATGTGTGGTGGCCGGTTCGCAGGAACAAAATTAGTTTTCTGGTGAATAATGTAATATTAAAAGGGTGCCTTGAGAGAGCAGCTCCTGTGAATTCAGGAGAAGTGAAGGGCTTGTTAAGATGGATATTTGAAGTATTACTGAGTGTATTCATTAGGAGAAGGTTTTAGCTCCAAACTGGGCATTCCTTGTGGACAGCACTGCAGTCCTGTCTTTAAAGCAGATTACTGAAGGCATTAAAAATTAACCTTGTCCTTGGTCCTGTGGAAAATATAAAGTCCATGGACAGATTATATATCAACATTCAATGAAAAAAATTAGTACAGTCTTACCTGTGCTGATATGAGGCATAATGATTGCACCTTTTAGTAGTCCTGAATAAATAAATACCATTAGCGTCTTAAGCACCTTGCAGGAGCTGCACCCACTCAGCTCTGTCTTGAACCTGCTGCAGCAGCCAGGGCATCCCAAAGAGCTAAAATGATGAATATGGGCAGAAAATGGTACTGAAATTCAAGGCCACAGGGGATTCTTGTCTGTTTCCTGTAGGTTACTGCTTTAAGACAAGAAATGATGACAAAAATTCTTTAGTCAAATTCTTGGAGGCTGCAAGGCCTTACCCCTGCGTGCTGAAAGCACATTTATTGTTGCTGCTCTGTGTACAAAGGCCGTCCTTTAAAGCAAAGCAGCTCTCTCAGCTTCCATCAAACTGAAGCACTGTTAGTTTATTTTTATAGAGTCTACATTTTTATTTTCCATCCCTCAGTCAGGTTCCCCAGCTGTGCTGGCCTTTGGTAGGTCCTTCCTCTGATGGTGGCTGTGGTGGTAATGGCAACAATCATTTCAGGTGGCGGGTTATGCTCAGGGGCGTTCCTGGAGGTAAAGCTGTGTGTCAGTAGAACACAGGAACACCTTTGCAGTTCCAAGTTCACAGATCCTTTTCCTTTTTTTCCCCTTTCCTT
>WEKY01014481.1:0-15669 GCA_013390045.1 Picathartes gymnocephalus
CTCCCTTTATGATTTCACTCCCTTTTTCTTTCATATGCGGTGCTGGTCCTGGGGGTCCTGGGGGGCCCCTCACCCCTTGTTCTCCCTGTCAACAGCAAGTCCAGAATTGTCCATTGAAAACAGAATGACACTGAGATCAAACATGGCTAAGACCAGTAACATTAAACAGAACTACCACTTGCTTTAAAAAATAAGCTGAACGAGTTTTTTATAAATTGTTTTGTCAGCAAAATCAGTGAGACAAAGAGTTACAGAAGCCACTACTGTGTAATTGGTTACCAACAGAGACTGCCCTGAAGAAAGACCTCTGAATCTACTCTTAAGGTGAAGATTGATTAATATCAAATATCACAAACATATCCAAATAATTACAGCAATAATACCAAAGTTTTATAGTGCCTCCTTCAGAAGGAAGGAAATGAGGAGGAAAGAGGTCGGGTACAGAAAGTCAACACCTAGAGGAAAATGTTACCCAAAGTTTACAGTGCTCCAAAAGCTTTACAGAAGTCCATAAAGGCCAACTTCAAGATGATAACTGTAGATGAGGTTTTTAGTATGCATGTGTCCATTGCAGGGTCAGAACCTCACCTCCTTCTATAAAGCAAAAGCTCTGTCTTTAACAGTAAAACACCTCTGAAAAGACTCCATACATTTCTGTCAAGCAGTAATGCACAGCAGTACCATTTATCTTTTAATAAAGACAAACCTGAGGAGCCCAGGAAAACTCCACACACTTCTACGTCATCTTCTCCAACATTTTTCAATAAATTTCATGATAACAAATTAATTTCAACAATGTGTCATGTTGCAAAAAATTATATCCATTAGGAATATTGTGACTGAAAATATATTAATAAGGTGGTGGTTTAAAAAAAAACCTACCTAAGTAATATAATTTACTTATAGCCCAAAAGCCCTCTGCCAACGACACTCATGAAAAGTTTCTGGAGATGTGCTCAGACACAATATGAATTTACTGAATAGCCCTTGAATGTATGCAGTTCTTGGCTCCCAGAAACACAACATAAGGCACTTTAGCCTAGACCTCTCGGTGTGAGAGGTAACAGATTAAAGCTGACATGTATTACCTCCCATTTGATACTGATTAAGAGAATAAATGGGATCCTGGAGCAAATCTTTTGGCTTTGATTCATTCAAAAGTAAACCAGTCTGTGTGCTCTGAAACCTCTTCCTGGTTGTGTCAAAACACAATAAAAGGGGACAACGGAAAGATCTGCTTCAAATGTGTGCATTACCTAACCAAAATAAGGCAGAGAGGCCTTAGAGTCCTACCACAATTAATTCTGATCATTCTGAACAGCACATTAAATCTCATCCCTTAGAACCAAATGGATTTTAAAAAAATCTCATGGCGAGTCCTAATATAGAGCATAAATGTTTCCAGATCTGCCTACTGCAAATTAAAGTAGCTTTCCAGGCACAGCTGGAAAACAGGATGGTGACCTAAATTAATGTCAGGTCATCATTAAAAAAGTCTGTAACTGCTCATGATTTTTGTTCACTCAGGTGTAAGTTACAGATTTACTGAAGTCTTCCAAAAATTACAGCATTGATTTTCTCCATTGATTGATTTCAATAGTTTTGTTTATTTAAAACAAAGTATCAAGAATATTTCTGACAGTTGTTCTCTAGAAGTTTACAAGAGGCTTACCTTGTCACCTTTGGGACCCTGAAAGCCCAAGCCCATGTAGCCCTGAAAATGTAAATCACACACACTTTGTCAATTTTTATCAGCAGTGCATACATGCATATATACACACATGAAGGTATTATGTACACATCCAATGCTAAGGGAGAATATAAAAGACAGAATATGTCTTTTAAATGCATGTGTGAATCAAATAAATAATCATGTCCTAACCTCCCTGTTGTTTTTTAAAGCCCTGTGTCACAGCAACTTGTGAAAAAACGGATTGAAATTCATCAGATAATTTTATTGTCAATATGCTCTTTTACCCAACACTTTGGTGAAAATGTTGATATCTTTAAATTAATTCAAATAACCATAGAATTCTGTAATTACTACTGATTTGATCAAGTGAGAGAACAGGGCTAGAGAAATTTGAAAAAAAAGAGGTAAAAATTTTTCTTTATGATGTCCATTAAGACACAGAAATAGATCCCAAAGTGTAAAAACCCCATACCTTTAGGACCATTCATTTCCAGAGTTTTGAGGATCTGGTATGCAAAATAAATTAACAAATAGACTTAATATTTGTATTAAAGAGTCTCACCTTCTCTCCTGGAAGTCCTGGTGGCCCTGGGGGACCCTACAAGACAATACATTTTAGCATACACATGTATAGAACACACTATGGAAACGCCTTATTCTATGAAAACAACAAAAAGGCACATCTTTTCATTAAACCCAGTAATTTCATTTTTCTCTTGCTGTGAATAAAAATAATAACAAAGACAATCTGTGTGAGATATCTCATTAATTACCATAATAACAGATAGATGATAACATGCTTCCAAAGTAACACTCAGTGCTGCTACCCATAAGAATAACCTCAGCAAACATTTGGATTTTGATCTGGATGCTTGGTATGTAGATTATTTTCTATAAATTAAATTGGGGGAGAAAGGAAAGGAGGACCAACAGTTACAGTCTCTCCTCCACAAAAATACCCTCCAAGAGCGCAAGAAGAGGACTGTAGGAGCAGCTGCTACTGAAAACCCATGTTGCCTAGGAGTTTCTGCCATAGTAGAGTTCAGGAGGCTGAACAAGAAGTCTGGAACCACACGCTATCGTTCCCAAATCCAAGACCTGCTACGCACAACTTTTAGAACATTCCTGTAATAAAGATCTATAAGTGAAGTGCAAATCACCATGAAAGGAAACTTACTGGCTCTCCTGGAGGACCTTGTGGCCCCATTGGTCCCTGAAACCCTGAAGCTCCGGGTGGACCCTGTGAAAAATTCAAATGGCATCATAAGAAAGAGATATTTACAGGTAATTTCCTGATACTGATATAATTTTAATTGAAACTCACTGCTATTCAAACACCATTTAGACTTACAGGCAGTCCAGGTTGGCCAGGAAACCCTTTTTCACCTTTTAGCACACCAGGAGATACAAGACCAATCACTTCACCCGGATCCCCCTATAAAAAGAAAAAGAGTAAGTCTTGACCATGAATTCAAGCACATTCAAACCCACTAGGAGAGGAAAGTTGCTATGCATACTTTGGAATCATTTGGAAAGCTGACCTTAAAAAATCACCTTATGTCTTTTAATTCAGCTGAAACATAGAGATATTAAAAGTTAAGACCTTAATTGCCAAATGTACTCTAAAGGTACCTGAAGAGATACCAGTATAAAAACTATCTTCATACCTCACTTCCTGTACTGTAATGGGTAGTCGGAATGATTTTTCCATGAAATCTATCACTACTACAGTGTCACCACACAACTGGAGCATCTGACCTGGCTGCTGAGAGAAGTGGTAACCTCACAATCTCTTTCCCAGGCTGGGATCTTCATGATTACATCTAATTTTGTCATAAAGGCCATTTATAGAGTTCTTTTACTTCAGGAAAGGAATACACTTAGTCTTACTTTAGAAAACTATTCTGATCACCATCCATTTCTATATGTCCCTTCATTTGAGAGTAAAAATCCCATTTTTCCCATGTTTTTGTAAAAAAGTTACAATATCGTAAGTGGTTTTATTTCGGTTCTGTACCTATGGATACATACCTAGGGAAGAAACATCTGAGTACATCAGTGTTTCTAGAGTGAGTCAGTTCTTCACATGTGAGTAAGAGAAATGGACATTTTATAACTTGGGTTGTCATGTCATTATAAATTTGAGGTAACATTTAGATGTATAATTAATTTACGGTTCCAGATAATATCTGTTCATTTTAAAGACAAAAAACTCTTGGATGTTGCTCAATGTTTCATTCTCCAGTTCACAAAATGCACTCAGATATCCTAGTTAGTTAGTCTGATTTTTTTTTCTTCACGAAAACTGTTTGGTATGTGTTGGGTGATTCTCATACTGTGGGGTATATGACCTTCTTCCACAAATATTATCCATGTGAAACTTTTTAGGTAAATCAAATGCCAATATAAAACCAAATGTTTGAATCATAAAACCTATCTAAATCTTCATACACAATTAGGTGGCCACCATAGAGTTTATGCATTATTAATGATATGTACTACTTCTTTTCTGTTGTAATCCATAAAATACTTATCCTTTTAAGACCTGCATGGAACAACATATATGTTCAATTGTTATTAAGTAGGGAGGTCACCCCACTGTCCTTATTTATGGGGTTACAAAATTGACTAGAAAGTGAAACAAGGCAATACATTTTTTCAGTCCTTAAGTAAAGACTGCTAGTCTGACAGGGTGTAGAGGTCGCCCAAATTCTTATTGTTAGCAGCAGGATATAAATACACTTAGAGTAAAACGTACCTTCATTCCAGGAGGTCCTGGGGGCCCCTGTGAAAAAAACAGACATATTTGTTATTGCTCCTCAGTGCTGTATATTTTACATTTTATATTCTGTATTATTTCATATAATTACATTTACATTTCAAGAGTCAGCATTTTAAAAAGTGAATCAAGCAGGAGAGAGTCTACTTACTATACTTCCAGTCAGTCCTGGTAAACCTGGGGGACCTACTGGACCTCTTTCACCCTAAGGGGAACAGAGAAATCAGTTTTGTTTTGGTAACATATGCTTGAGGGAAGTCTTTATTTCAACACAGAGATACTGTTATAAACATATGTAAATGTCACCTTTGTGCCATTGCATCCTGGAATGCCAGGTGGACCAGGAGGGCCATCTTGTCCAGGAATGCCCTACATGAAAACAAAGTAAAGAAATTAGCAATATTTGGAATAATCCAGGTCAGATGTCATGACTAAAAGTTTGATGCTCTTTGTAAAAACATATATATTTCATACTTACAGGAAGGCCTGGGTTTCCTGGAAAGCCTGATACTCCTGGGGGGCCCTGCAATTGAGGAAAAACACAGACTGAAATGAAAAATCCACAAAACAGCAAGGACAAGAGGCAGCCCAGTTTGCATCTCCAATGCTGACAGTAAAAACCAGTAGCATTTAAACTTCCTTGACAAAACAGCTCTAATCTTCAAAACCTCTCAAATATGTGACCGTAGTAATGAATAACTGAAAGCAAAGTTTTTTTATTTCTTTAACTTTTTATGCAGGAGGAACTAGAGCCTCATGTAGAGGTAAAAGGGAATGCACAGGTGTTCCCTTCTCACAAACATCATTCCCGAAATGAAATTTACTGTAGGTGTCTCTTCATAGAAGAAGATAATGTTAACACACCATAAAGATGCTTCTCTGTCTTTTATACTCGTCAGTGTATCAATTCATTCTTATTATCAAAAATCCTACCAGGCTGAGATAATTCTTTCTCCTTGAACAGTTTTACAGTGTAATGAATCAGGCATTTAGTTTGGCACATTATTTTCATCCTACCATCTTACTCATCCATGCAGCATTTTCTAAGACATGTATATTATGAAGCAGAAAAGATGTATGGGAATCCTGAGCTCAGATAGTGTATTTGCATCTTTCAGAACTGTATAATTGCTAAAAAATACATTTTACTTATTCTGCAGCAAAAAAACCAAAAAAAACCCAAACCAAACCAAACCAAAACAAACCACCACCAAAAAAAAAAAACAACAAACATTTGCTAGGAGATGCCAATTTACATTAACACTCAGGATACCCCAGGTTAATATGAGCATCGAGGACTGAAATATGGATTTCTTGACCTAGCAGAATACCCTCTCTGTAACACCTCATAAAATGCAGTTACTTCAGTAAATTCTATTTGCTGCAGAAACTGCAGGCAAATGGAGAACAAAACTGAGATGGCATTTTAAGAATCTGTGAGCAAGAGGGTATAGCTGAAAATGTATGCACCATTACTGGCCAAGTCGTTTGATTCCTTTTTCATCATGACATTAGGAAATGTGAAAATGCTCAGAAAGAGCTTGGCACCTCACAAAACCCCAACAGGCATGGCCCTGGCCAATATAATATGCTAAAAGAAGTGCCCCATTAAACAGAAATTACAATAGGAAGACCACAGATATTCAGAGCCTCTTCCAGTAAAGTTAAGAAATCTTTGTCCCTGGCTTTAATTTGCTCTGTGTCTTGTGCACATTTTTAGCACATATATGCTCGTGAGTGTGTCACCTTCTCTGCTGGAGTGCTTCAAGGTTAGATGGCAAATATAAAGGAGAATTTTGCAAGAGGAAATAAGGTTGTTTCATTCTGAAGCTGGAAAAAAGCCTTTTTGGCATGTCAGGAAGATATCAAAGGCATATTAAAACCAGTGCTGTTGATGCAGTGATAAGTATCAGGTAAAAATGCAAATGAATAAAGGTACCAGCTGCCCAATGCAGCAAGAACTGCAAAGGTAAAAGTGAGAATTTTCAAATTATTGTGCAGCATGATGGGGATGTCATTCATTAACTCAGACTAACTTCCTGTGGCATTTGAAGGCAGCCATAGAGAGTTAAAGACATATAAACCCAAAGAGATCAGAATTGCAAGAAAGGTAGAACTCACTCTTGTTCCCTTTGTTCCTGGCAGTCCTGGTTCTCCAGTATCACCCTGAAAAGGAAAAGAGATAGCTTTATCTTTTCTTGGGACAACAGTTTAGGGAAATCTGATTGTTTTGAATACTAAAGCTTAAGTTCTTACCTTAAGCCCTGGTGGCCCAGGGGGACCCTCAGGTCCTTGCATTCCAGGAAACCCAATCACACCCTGTAGTCCTGGCAAGCCTCTTTCTCCCTATGGAAGAAAAAAACAAATTAGCAACTACACAACTGAAGCTCCTTCTTCAAGTAACTCACATATCCCTGTCCTGTGCCCAAGGAACCTGTGAAGTGGTAAGAAGTTACATGTGACAGCAAAGAGTTCATGTTGGTACTTGAAAGAAGGATTATTATAAACAAAGAAATATTTATGGTTCAATAATAGATTGGCAGGGGCTGAGTGTGGCATAACAGAAACCACTCTTTAAATGTTAATTAAACTTTTTTTCTGGATAGCACTGCTCATAGCAGATGTATACTCCTGGTATCTACAAATACCACTGCTTGGTCAACTAGCATGTGAACGGTAAATACCACTCTTCTTATACACCACTCACAACAGCAGGGTTTGGAGACCAGATTTGTCACTTAGACTTGAATTTCAGGGTGGTTCAGAGACAGGGTGCTTTAAGATACAGGATCTTCCCAAGAAGCTGAACACACAGATGGTATGTGTTATCCTTTTGATTCTACCTTAATGCTTTATGGGACACCTGTGCTGTCCCTATCCCTACAACTCCAAATGTATTTAAATCAGATAAATTTAGAGGCATATCCACATTCTAGATCAATATTGCAGCTTTTATACATTCAAATATATTTGGACTCCCAGTGAAAACAAGAGGAACACTGTCTGAATAAAGGATGCAAAATCTACACATAGGGAGAGGGGAAAAAATTTATGCACGTCAATTCCTGGAAACAGCAAATCAAGCAAGTCAAAAGCCACTGGTTCCATGCAGGAACTAACCAGAGTTGTCCTTTCAAAGTCTAATGTGAAACAAGCAGAAACACTTCATACTGTCAAAAACTGTGGGAATACTGGATGAATAAAAGGTTAGTGTGAAACTGTGAAAAGAAGTTTTACAAGTTTGGAAACAGCTAAAAACATAGCACCTGCTTTAGAAACTCAAAACACAACCATTTTCAAAGGATAGCAAAAAGAAAATAAAATTAACAATATTCAAAACACATAAAGGGACACTACAGAGACTTAAGGATTTTCAGCAAAACAGTGATAGATGAAATTGCAATTTGTAGTTAACGACCAATTTAGTATTTGATTTCAGGATGGTGATTAACAACGGACTTTTCTCCTGTTTGCTCAGGAGAAAGATTGCCAGAAATATGCTGGCTACCTAGAGGTCAGCTGAGGACTGAGCACACATGAGAACATTTGAGTCTTGGAGAGCTCATTTGTCCAAGAAGTATAACAGGCATCTTGCAAAGAAAAAGTTATGACATGCAGACAGAGGAAACTGAGTGATAACCAACAGACATGGTGCTATAGTGTCAGAAGATTAGAGGAATTGGAAGATTTGTGGAATTACTGGATTGATGTTGTTTTTTAGTTCCTTGTCCAGGATTTTGTTAAAATGAAGAGACAAGGGGGAAGGGACATTATTTATGGGTATGAACAGCAGGGCCAAGGAGGAAGGGAGAAAACTCTAACTGAGATGATAAAAGCATGAGAAAGTAAAATTAAAATAACATTCATTTATTAAAAAATTCCTGACAGGAAAAATTATCCTGCTGCTTCTCCTCTCTGTCTTCCCACAAAAATAAAATTTTTCAGTAAAAGAGTACTTTCTGAGGCAAACACCCAGTTTTTCCTTGAAGTGCAGAAATGGCATGATCTCCTCTACTTAATTCCCAATATTCTTTATCATGGTTTGAGAATTCTTTATTGATTTGAGCCAAATCTGAAGCAGTGTGTTAGACCAGATAACAATGCAAAACAAAGCAAACATCAGAACAGCTGGAGAAATACATTTCTAGGTCAGCTGTAGAGGTACAAAGTCCAAGTTCTAAAGTAACTAAAATTGTTTTGAAAAATATTTTAAGGAAGAACTCATCATTATGCAGGTCTCTGAATGAATGTGGAAATAATTAGAAATCTGAAATATATCTGTAAAATTAAAGAAATTACATAAACCCATACTTTGACTAGCTAATTTGCACTGCTGTCACAAGTGTACTTCTACAAAATCAGTTGTTGTGCCATTCAGACCAGAATTTCACACTGAACCTTGGGCACGTGCTCTCATGACTTGCTGTGAGATAGGCTAAGGAAGGAGAAGACACTCAAGTACATACAACAGGGTCTTCCACTGCTGAAGGAACCCACAGCATGTGCAAATGAAAAGAAAACAAGATTATTCTGACACCCACAGAGAAATATGTCTCATGTGCAACATACGTGACTCATAACAGTAATGTGTAACACGGCTGATATTTTCTGCACTCAGAAGTTCTGCCCCTGAAGATTTCACCACACCGAACCACTGTACCCTGCAACACAGGAAAAGTCTTTCTCCCATTCTTAAGGAAAGTTAAAACTGAGGTTTACAGATCAGATTTTCACTTCGTCTAAGGCTCCCTTAGATCATTCTGGAACTGTAAAAGGGCCTTAATGTGCCTATTAATCACTTACTAAGGGAATGACTGCTTCAGCCAGCCAAGGAGGTTACCTAAAGGCTTAAAATACATAAAAACTTGCACTTCCAAGGCAGCTATAGTCAATTCTCTTAAGGCTATCTTCAACCTCTAGGCTGCCCTGAGGGGTAAAACACCTGAAGCACCAGACTTGAGACTGTAACAAGGCACTTTGAGCTAAGATAAATTCAGGTTTCCCTAAAAACATTTTTATTTTCCTGACTTGAACTGTTAGGCCAACAAGAAAAACAACTGGCCATTTGTCCAGAAGTTCTGGACTTCCAGTCAAGGTACTGGATGTTCCAAGGCCTGGAAAATATAACTCCTGTGGAGGTCTGTACCATCCCAAAACCCAGAGACTCATGATTGCTCTCACTGGAACTGAACTCATCTTTTTGCAGGAGGGATGTAAGGAAACAAAAAGGAGACTGGATGTGTGAGAGCTACCGGATCCCTCTCTGCTGCAACCTGGCACCTTAGCTGCTTACTCCAAAAGGGAATCATGGACTTGCATACCATAAACACCTCTGCCTCTACTCTGCCTCCCATTTGATTTTACTGCAAAGTAAGTTCAGGGTAAATAGTTCAAACTACGTATTGTGTAAGAAGTCCAAACTTCTGTAGTTTTAGGCTACACAATTAATGGGATTTAACTCCTCCATGCCACCCATGGAAACTCAGAGAAGTTTGGGCAACCTATTCCACCAATATCCAGTAAGAGACCCAAGGATGTCTCCTGAGTTCCAGCTGCTTTCTTTAGTCCAGGTATCAGTGCCAACACTTCTAAGGACTAACAAATAAAGCTTTTAATTCAATACTCCTGTTTGAGTTAGTACAAACTTCCATCAAATTATTTTTGTATTGGTGACACTGCACTAAATTACAGTAAAATTCTATCAGTCTCAGAGTATCTACACTGAACAAGAGAGTACAGAAACTCTACCATCCTTAAACTGTAAAGTCATATGACTGAAGGGTATCCTAATGTCACTGCATAGGTCAGACCTCACAGATCACTGAGGTAACAACAGTTATACTGCTGCTTTCCTACCTACAGTGGCTTACTTGGAACTTCAAGATCAGATGAAGCTATCACTTATAATGCTGCACAGAACAGACATAAGCATGTCCTGAAGATGCCTTGCATTGCGAGGAAACCCTTGAGCTGCATCCTTCCCCCTCTTGCCTGCCTGTTCCTTTCTTCACTCAATATTCCAGCCAAGCAGCCCAACAGTAAGTGCTTGTGCTACATTCATGCTGCAACTCATTAAGCACAGACACTGCATAAATTGGCAAGCACCAGGTCGTCACTGCTACCCCACTTATTTTTTGCTCAGCACTGAGATTTCTAGCTGTGATGCATGAAGAGCATGAGACTCCGGCTGCATCGGTTATGTATTGTTCAAGTTCCAATATTCACAGCTGCAAAATCTTGGCAAGTAATAATGAAAGAGCTTCTGCTTCTTACAAATCAATTCATGAGACTCAAAAATTAAAACAGATGTAACCATGTCATCTGTACCTCTGCTGATTCAACGCAAGCTGTCAGAAAGCACAAAGGAGAACACATTACTCAGCTCACAAAAATGAATATTCTGCCACTCAGCTGCTGAAAATGTGGAGGTGCTGCTATGTAAAAAGACAGCAAGTGCTCAGTCACCATTGCACTCATTTAATAAGCAAGATATCTGTGTTAGCTCAGGTTTTGTGATAGCTCAGGTTTTGTGAAATGCCTTTGCATTAGGTAGTTCAAATTAAAACTTAATGGATTTCTAAACAGACACAAACCTGTTAAGAGCTTAACTGCATGGGCTGATGTTTTTTTCTGACACCCACCCTTCCAAATTAGCCATGAAATGCTGTTTGGCACATGGAACAACTGCAGATTGCTAAGCAAGACAGTCACATAAAGTAAGTAATTTCAGAAGATTCAGCTGTAATATATCAAGGGCTGAGGGGGAGGAAATAATCACCACCCCTTTATAAATTATTTCCCCTATTACTTTGCTTAGGGACTGCTGGACTGGGAGATTTTAGGCTTGAGAGACTGGTGACATGGCTATAAATCAACTGCTTCCCAAAGCGTGGGCTCACAGGGTGTCTGTGTCTGTACAAATATGATGCTCTCAGGCTCTCCAGAGACTCAGGCACATGGTGAATAACAACGTGTAGCTCTTCCCAAAGCCATTAGAAAGATGCTTCATTTCTTATCATTTGCCTCTGCCAGAGATCCCCCAGCAGCTAAAACGGCAGGACAGACACATGTCTGTCCTTCAGCTGAAAAGGCATAAAACTCAGTCTAAGGGGAAGATGTCACAAGGCAGCTAAACTGATCTACCCAGCAAAGGTGGCTCTTCTCCTTCTCCTTTTAAAGGGATGGTGCCACCTCAGCCTTCTTTACATCACCTGATATGATTCCTTCAGCCTCCACTGCACCAGTTCAGCTCACTAAATTTATTCCCTTTTCTTCAGAAAGTCAGCTTGGTCTGGCCTCTGTGAGCTGAGGAGCTCACCAGGTGGCCAGGCAGTTGCCAAGGCCAATGCGAGGAGGACATGGCAGGACACAAAGGTGGAAAGACAGCAAGAGCAGTTTCTCACACCAGCACAGTGGGGTTTGTTGGAGCTCATCCACCACAGCTTCTCAGCTGTGCCTTCGCTGCAAGGGAAACTGAGCTGGGAGCCAGCAAATCCTTGGCCCTGCCAGAGGGCTGTCTTCAGACCAGTGTCACTGTTGACTGCAACATCTTATAAACTCAGAATTCCTCTCAAAAATGCACCTGCTATCCTGTTCCCAAAAGTTCACTGAACTGAAATTCTACCAAGGGCATATTTGGCAAAGTAATGAAAACTGTCAATGCAGTTTCCAAATAAAGAAAGAAAAAAAAGGGGGCCTGACTGTTAGCAGGAAAACCTGCCATTCAGAACAGTCATCACACCTTGATGGCTCCAGTGTGACCTCATAAATCCACAGCAATGGACAGCAGCCTTGCAATGTACTACATGGTTTCTACCCAGACTACCCCCAGCCACATGAGAAGTGAATGCAGGCTCTGTATTTGTACCTTCAGCTGATGTAACTGTGAGCACTCAAGTGAATTGGCTCCAGGGTGTTAGACCAGTAATTACAGAGCACAGTGGGAAACAGTACTGGGCTATGAGAACAACACTCTCAAGCCACAGTGTTTCTTCACACTCTTTTAAATATGTGTTAGAGAATTGTAATTGGCTCAGTGTTACATTAGAGAAGACACCGAGGTGGGGACTAGCCAATTCTTTATTAAAATGGTATTTTTAACCACCAGAGGGAGCACTGGCCCTGAATATATTTCAGGAATAAAATAAACATGTACAATAGATGTCATCTGTTTGTCCTCAGCTGCACTTACCATTTTCAGCATTTTATTGAAAGTGTGAAGTCAAGAAGAATTATTGCTATATGCTTACAGGACATGTGTCCTCAAATGCACTGAGGATGTTTAACATTACAAAATTCCCACTGCACATTCTTCAGCAGAATCTATCTGCACCATAGCTATACAATTCTGGAGCCACACAAGTAACAAGTAATTAATTACACAAACATAACTTTGCAGACATGCAGGGAATCTGTGTAGGAGCTCTGTAGAGATCTTGGCTCCCCTAGAAGTCTTGGGGCTGAGTTCCTGACAGTATGTGGAATGGAAGAGGGTCTGAGGCAGAGAGAGGGGGGAGAGTCAGCAAAATCTGAATTCTTGCATTGCCAGGAAGCATCTGAAAGAACTCAGTCCCATGGAAACATAAGTGCAGCATTTTTGGCATGAGCAGCAGAAGGAGCAGCCATGACAATTTCACATGGCCTGCACAGCTCCACAGCCAGGCTGGCTGCGGGCTGGATGAGGCCCTGAACAACTTCAACCACTACCAGGGCTGCTCTACACTGTAGTCAGATATGTACAGCAACAAAGGGCCACCCCAACAGCTGCTGGGGAACAGCACTCTCTTATTCAGGACCTCTTTGCCATGGTGTTCGTTCTGCTCCCTCCTCAGTGACTTGCACCCGAAGGACTCCTCCAGTGCCGCAGGCAAATGAGCTCTCAGGCTGCATCTCGAGGGGAGGACACTGGGAACCACCTATTTATGGTGCAAAAGCCAGTGCCATGCAGGCTCATATACCGCAGGGCAAACACCCTGATCACCAAATTTCACTCTTTTCACTCCCTGATGGGATTACTCTTCCTACTATGAAAGTATCCTTTCTAAAGGATCATGAATTTACAACACTGAGGAACCTCTGCAGCTTGATTCAAGATGGGCCCAAACCTCCAATAGTGACTCCATTGATATAAGCATTTAACTAGGGGGCTGTTCAGATTTAAGGTTCAGGGACTGAGCCTAGGCCTCTGCCTCCTCAATACTAAAGAATGCTTAAAGCAAAAGCATATTTCTGTGGCACCTCATGGCTGCACAGAACATTCCTCAGGAAGCTGCTAAGTGCTCCCCAAGAGTGTAAAAATAGAAATAAAAATCTTTGATTATCCTTTTCCCTACATATCAGTACCTACGTGCTTAGCTGGTGCTCAAGCGTGTGGATATACAGCATGTCTCAAAGAAATTCGGAAGTTGAATAAGAAGTAAAATGAGTGAGGTAAAATTAACATTCAAATGCCAATCATGGCTATTATTTAACTGGTGTCAAGCAATTGGTTTCCTATCAACATCATACAATTTCAGTTAAAGTAACAGCCCCTCCCTACATAATTTAACAAGTCTTCTTCATGTAATTCCTGTTCTTGCTCACTCCCATAGTTATTCCTCATTTTCTAAATGCAGTAGTTCCAAATGTGTAAAATTCACATTTTAGGACTTCTTGAGCCATGTACACTCTTCCCTTAAGCTGTCAATATTTCCTTATATTTGCATGTCTTTGGTTCATGTATGCTTTGCGTGATATTTCATTCCAGCATAGATAAATGTTACAGATCCAGAAGTAGCTGGGATGCTGAGGGGGTACACATTTATTTATAGCATGACTGAAGGCATAGCATATGAAGTACAGACATACAAAATGAGAGAGAAGAAGACAACAGACAGCAGCCAAACTTTATCTCCAGCTGTGGAAGTCTGCTCACTCAGTTCGGCAGTTTAACACCAAAGTATGCGTTTCATTGTCCTTATGTTTAAACTTTTCTTCCTTTAAAAAAAAAAATTTAAAAAGGCCAACACAATAAAACAGCTTGTGATGTTTCAGGAGGAAGTCACAAAACCTTTCTAAAAAGGTATGCATGAGGTTATCCGATTTTATTTTATTTTTTAAATCTTTTTTCACACATGGGTCAAGGAGCCTTTTCCCATCAGCTTGAGTCACTCTGGGGAACAGAAGAACCTCAAAGAATCATAAGGAAAGAGGACGTTTGAAGGACAAATATGTTTGCACTGTAAAAAGAAAAAGGAAATTCTATCACCTGCATACAGGTTGAATCAAAAGGGTGCTGTATTTCCCACCCCTTCTAATCGTCTGTTGAACACATTAGGTCTGAGTAACTCTTCCTTTGTTTTATTACACATTGTGTTAAATCATTTCCAGTGTTGAAGGTCCAAGAATATAAGGGGTAAAAATGCTCCACACCCTTCCTACTTCATTAATGAAAATTATTTAGCATTTGTTTGCATTTGGCATTGTTTAAAGGCTCACATTTAAAGATGAAACAGCAGGGGGAAAAAAGGGTCCTAAACTTCTCTGGGTTTTTTTAATTTATTTTTGTTCAGATCCTAGACCAGGAATGAAATGTGACGTTACATGCAAGTTTTATTCTCTTGCCAAAGGTTTGTCATGGACATATTTACAGAAAATAATCTCTTCCATAAATAGTAAAAACATGGGCAGCTGGTCCTAGACAGTACAGACTGCAATAAAGTTCTCATAATGAGGAACTCATATCTTGAGGGTATGCGACAGACAGTACTATTTGAGACAGTGCTAGTCTAGCTGCTTTTTTGAGTCAGGTTAGAAATGACATTTCAAAAGTTTTAAATATTTTGAAAGCTCCACAGGAGTAAAATATCTTTCCACAAAATAGAGGAAAAATAGAGGAAAATCTGATTTTTAATCATGTGACTACCACAAGGCAGGTAACACTGTGCCTCAAAAATGTCAATCAGTGTTTCCTCACTTTATTCTCTCTTGGCTCAACCAGATCCATTGTAAAACAGACAAAACAATATATATTTTTATAATACCTCCAGGGTTCTTCAGCCTAAGTCAATAAAGTTAACAAAGATGCAATAATCATTAATAATAATGAAAACAAGTATCTTTCCTCTTTTGACATTGTAAAGGATATCAGTATACTTGTCAGTAAGTGTCATCCAGAAGCAGGTGTACTGCTCAGCAAGGTGGCTATAAGGTTTTTCTG
>WEKY01014481.1:15706-70498 GCA_013390045.1 Picathartes gymnocephalus
GACAAGAGGCGTGTCAGAATAAAGGACATCCGTGATGTCTGACTGCCACCCAGAGGACCCCGCGGGGAAGTGACACACAGCGGGCAAAGGCACTTTTGCTGTCTAAAGCTTATACTCTGGGGAGTTTCACAAACACTGTCTTTTCCCTTTTTTTGGTGAGGGAAACGGTGTCACTCAGTTCTCCTACCTTGGCACTGATTTCACTGCATTTAACTAGAATTTCCCACAGAGATCCTTTTGTAGGAACTTCACGGGGCTGAATGTCTCCTTGCTGGATTTCCAGCCTTTATTTCCACACTTTCAGACAGAAATGAAGCTTGAGTGGAGGTGTTGCGGTCACATCCTTAACTCACAACCCCATTAAAGGTGCTGCAATACAGATGGAGGCAGCACTGGCTTCTCTGTTCGTTGCTCGCTATGCAAGCCTTTGGTACTCCTCCCTTTATTTCATCTAACTACTGACATCGGAGCCAGAGGGCATTGTCCCTCCCCTCCATCACCACCACTTAAAACAATTTATTTTGTAGTTCTGCATCGTCTTTCAGTCTTTGCTTGGCATCCGAGCCTACCTAACAAAATTAAGGGTTACCAGACTTCCTCAAGGCTTTAAGTATTCTGCTAATTAGCCATGAAATGCTTTTGTTGCATCTGTTTACAGTCGGTGAGAAAAGAGTGAGAGAACACCCTGTTTGATGCTAGTGACTGTGCTCACTCACTCAGCTCAGTACACTGTGCACACTGAACTTTGACACAAGCCTTGGTGAGCATTATTTTTGTTGGCATATCAATACATTTAAAAATGTTCCAGCTGAACTTCGGTAGAAACTGTCACGTGATTTCTTTAAGAGCTACAAAATTTATGGGCACATTTTGCCATTCTAATCGCTCTTAAACATTCTAAGAGATATAAACATGATTTTCCAGACAGGAGTCAAAGTTTCTTTTCCCTTGGCTTTACCTTAATTTTGCTTTTCTTTTGCTGTTAAAAATTATATAAGCACTTTATCTATTACTGAAAGCTAGTCATTATTTTCATCATCTAATTGAACTTTCTTTGACATGTTATCGATAGTTCAATTAACCATTGTGTAGCCCTTTCTCAGGTGTTATGTTACTTGAAAAGAAACGTAAATCCTCTTCAACATTTCTTAAATATGGTTTCCCAACTGTTTTTGCTCCTACTGTGATACTAAACTTCTTTTGTGGCTAAACTAAATACATTCTCCAGCAGGTTAGAAACTTCCCTGTGCGATAAAGTACTCCACTATCTCTCCTTTAGCAGGAGAGATACTACTTCAGGTTTCCTCTTTCAAAATCCCACTTTCATGCTGCTTCTTACTGTTCTGTTTCCTTCAGGCATATACGGTTGCAAGTCTTGCTATTGCTTCTGCTGAAAGTGGTTTTGAGAACTTTGTATAAAATCTAGCTTTTTACCCTTCTTTAATGAAATCCAAACTTTGAGAAAATCCAGATCTGCTTTTCTGAATGCCGACATCATATGGCCAGATATTTTCAGTGACTAATCTAAGTTACGACCTCTCTCTGAAAGCATAGGTCTAAAATTTGAAATAAGAAGTAGCTGAGAGAAAGGAAGTAAACAAGTAACTACCATGAGATTTAAAAAAACAAAACAAAACAAAACAAAACAAAACAAAAAAAAAAAAAAACAAACAAAAAAACAAAAAAAAAACCAAAAAAAACCCAACTTCCCAAACCACTTTTTGCTTTTGGCGAGAAAGACTAGAAAGTGATTTAAGGAGATTACCATATACCATATTACTGTGGTTCCCTAGTGATAATTATATACACCCAGGTCACTACTTGTGAACATTGCTATAGAGAAAATGTACACAGAGACTGATTATTAAGGATTAAATTCTTGTGTGGGAACTAACATAACACAGAAGCATCTACTTTAATGTCTATCTTGGTCTGAGATCCCCAGCAAATACAATATAAATTGAAGAGCAGAATGATTTAAAGAAACTTAAGGGTTAACTTCAAAATGCAGCTACTACTGTGCCCCAGAGTTTGCTGTCATAGACTCCTAAGTTACACCCACAAAACTACATCAGCATCACAGAGTTTTAGAGGGCAATTAGACCAGACAACACTGAAAAACTGCACATCAGGACCAAAGTTCTGTAATCAGTACCTAGTCAGTAGATATTGACTCTGTATGGACATAATTTTAAATCTGGGAAGATTCCAAGCTGTGCACAGGTATTGCAGCTCTGCTTCCCAAGCATGAAGATTTCAGAGATCTTACAGATCTTTTCATCTCTTACTCTGATCTCACAGTGGGGAAACTTGACTGACCTGACTGGAGGTTCACATACTTCAGATTAAACTAAGGCCCTGCAATCCTTCAAGAAGCCATAATGAAGGAATACACTAACAGCAGTTGTACAAATTTAAAATCAAGCCCCATGAGCTTGTTTTATTCCATGAAGAAATGCCTGAGCTCATTGTGCCAACACCCTTATAATCAAAGACAATGCATCTAGCAACAGCTGCTTAAAAGGTCATATTGTGCCAAATGAAAACCTTCAGCAGTTAGTTCTGAAAACTAAATATGAGCATGTCCCACCACAAAATGCTGCTGGGATTATGCTTTTATATCCCTCTTTCACAGAGATAAATTAATCAGTGTAACCCACTGGTTTGTGTTAATCAAAGATACTCACTGTACTGAGTGCAAAAATGTATCTTAATATAGAAAATGCTGCCATAGACAATTGGGACAAATGGTTCCTTTAACTATTTAAAATTAAGAAAAGCTGATGGTTTCAGATGCCACTTAGCAGTTTGGTCTGACAGATGGGAAAGAGTAGAAAATTCTTCAACATTTAGCATATCACAGTCAATATTATTCAAAGTTGTTTGATATTTTGTGCTTTTCAAGAATAGCAGCTCTCTTCATGAAACATGGATGTTCTTTTTCCCTGATTTGAATTTAAAAGATTATTTTTCTCTGAGTAAAGGATAAATCAATAAAAATATACTACTGTCCCAGCAGAATTGACAAGAACTATTGTGACTTTCAAAATTATTTTGGAATCACGAGTTTCCCTGTAGAACATCAGATCTACAGCTGATCAGTATCTTTGCTTATTTTATTACTATCTTCTGAGTCTGCCCTTTCAGGCATGATTAGATGATTTCATGTTATCTATTAGCCCTTTCCAGACTGCAGACACATTCTTGCCTCCCTCTTTGCCTGTCACCCCTCTTTCCAACTTTATGGCCATCTCTAGAGCACATTATTTGGTTGCAGTTTATTTAGTGTGCTGAGTTCATGGTCTTTCCAACTCAAGCATAAACTGGTGCTGGACAAAAAGTTCCTACCACTTAAATAGGAACATTGAGCAGTGCTTACTAAAACCAAAGCAATGTCAATGAAAAGTGATAGAAAAAATTAACAGTCTTGATTTTAAAAAGTCTAATAAAGGTTGACTATGAAAAGCACAGATCTAATGATTACTGATTTGCTCCACTAAGGGACCTGACTTGTTGCCTCTGATATATTTTCAAGGAAACCCAAAGTACATAATAGTGATCCTCTCACTGACTGTCAGGGCTTCTCTCCAGCAATGGGGTTTATATTGTGTAAAATCATCAATATTAGAAATATTTTTGTTCTATTCTTTTATATGTAAAATGATAGGAAACCCTCAAAGGTCCTCTTAGTCTGGTAAACCGTAAAAAAAATACAGGGGCAGAGTATATACTGCAACACTCAACTCTTCATTGCACAAAGCAAAAGGACACTCCCACACAGACTCAAAACTATCTGTGATTTTTAAGGCTGTAGAAGTGTACAGGAGAGAATACACTGGTCTCTGCTCCTGTTGATGGGGAACCCCAGAGATGACCCACTGACTCGCAGTCTAAGTCAGAGTTACCTGGCTTCCAGATCCAAAATACCTCAAGCAAACCCAATTTGTGTACTTCTGCAGCATGGTCAATCCACACAGGGGTGATGCACTCATCAAGGCAAACAGAGAATTAAAGTTTATGTAGGCGTAATAATATAGATAGAGTCCCAGAATTAGGGAAACAAACATATGCCAAAATAAAATTATTTGCTCAAGGTTTCCTACTTTCAAACAATAAAAATGTCAAAACCAGCAGTTACATTAAGAGTTAATTCTATTCTTATCTCCTATTTAGCAAAGATTACTTTTTTTAAATTGCAATACTTCATGCTTAATGACAAAAGCATGTTTGATATTCTTGTTGACTTCAACTTTCGGGGGTGATGCTGACACAGTGAAATCATCATAAAATATTTATACTAAAGAATGAGGATTCATACTTCAGTGCATTCTAACTGATAAGTCTAAGAAGATTAATCATTCTGTATTACAGCAAGGTTCCAGTGTTGACTCCATTTACACATCTTTCTGATACAGAGTAAAAGGAGTGCAAATGGTCATGAATGAGAAAATAAGCACTTTTAGAAAAAGTCAGTGCATGGAGACTTCTACTCATCTTTGTACAGGCTTTGTACCGAATAGTAATTAAATGTTTAACATGTTTTTTCTGCACACACTAACGGCTAGCACTTCTTATCTCGACAGCTGCTTGAAATTGTTCTCAAAATCTAGGGAGGTATAAGAGAAAACATAGCTTCAGTCTTCTGAGTAGCTCAATAAAATGTAGGCAAGCATTCAAAACTCTAATCAATTTAAACAGATCTTACACTTCACCGACGTTTAAGAGAACAGTCAAGTTATTATGCAGAAAACCAAATAAAAAGCATAAGAGGTAATAAATGAAGATGTTTTAGGCTAATCTCTCTAATAGAAAACAGTAAGGTATTATTTATTATTTTAGCAATATTATGTTTTTCTAAAATTTCTGTACCTTTTGTTTGGCAAATATGTGATACTTGACTTTATATAGCTTAAAACAACAGCTTGATATTCAGTGTAATAATAAAGGCTTTACAGGATAAAGGCCATCTGTTGCAATTAGGCTCACTTTCTGAGTTTTCTGAATGGGATGAAAACCCCTAGAGTTTGTCAATTATATGACCTTGATAAAATATGAACCACGTTAAAGGAGTTTGGCATAGAAATGCAATTTTCATGGAAACAGTCTGATGAGAGAACATATTAAATGTACTCTAAATACGGCCATCATATTGATGAAATTATTCTCAAGTGAGAGAGAAAAGTATGGCAATGTAATTTATTCTTCCATGTCTGAAATGCTCTTGGGTACTATTTCCTGGGCATTTCACAGCTTTTAAGTCAAATACTATTTTCAGCACTTTTTCTGATGAGATCATTAATATGATTATTTGGCCAAATGGATTTTAATTAACCCTGGTCTGGAACTTCTGGGTCTGGAACTTCTTCCCACACTACAGTAGGAAATATCTCTCCAGATGTTAATAATTAAGGCATTAAAAAGCAAACGCAGCACCCACTTCCGCAGCTCCCGAAGCTCCCATGGCAGTGAAGTGGTGTGGGTGGATTGCTGAAGAGTGTGGGAGGATTGGAAAAGGCCCTTCAGCGTTTGTGCACTCCTGCACGACATGGAAGCCAGATCAAAAGGGTTTCCAGTGTAGGCAGAACATTGGCTGTGGATGCTGTAGGGCAGACTGGATGTGTGCTCCCACATGAGAAGTGGAGAGCAGATGTTCTCCTATGTGGTCTCCTGGGGTACCAGGGAGCTGGGCATGGCAGCCTTCTCCTAGCCCAGATCTTGGCTAGGATCAGTCCTTCTAATCTGTCTTCTGATTAAGCAATATTCACACAGATTTTGAAGTAACAGATACCATTACTGATGTGTGTGTTAATGGGAACCACGTTTAGCAGGGACATGTTTCAAATCCAAATGCATTGGTTGGAAAGACCATTTAGAGAAATATTACAAAGGCAAGCAGGAAGGATGCTCCCCTCACTTTCCCTCATCAGATTCTGTCTCCAGGCCTGGGACCAAGTGGCAGGCTGTCCTTATTCTAGACAGACATCAAATATAATGAATCAGGATGAAAAACTACACAGGGCTGAAACTAGGGCAGGGGGTAGATTTTTTAAAATAAAACTCAGTTTTCTGTTCAAAAGCCTAAGTAGGTTTGAAACAGAGTTAACATAATGAGTAAGCATTGATCTGAACCAGGTTCATGCATGTTAAATGCATTCCAAAATACCTTCAAATGCCTTTCTTGACTATAGTTTTCTAGGTATACCTACTCATTCACCTGTCTAGATGTCTGTATTGTCAATAACTGCATTTCCTACACAGTCTAAAATTATGTGAATATTTCAGTACACACCTGCTTAAAGACAGAGAAGTTTGTGATGGAACCCATTAGGAAGAATAGAGACACACTTGAATTTGGTATGTTTTCTGTTACTATGGACTGACATTTTTCTCTCATCATTTTTAAACAGCCTATATTAATGTCAGGTAGTTTTGGATTCTAGCATATCAGACAAGCATCTATTTCTTTTAAAGAGAACATTTTGAGACTCTGGACTATGCAAATGAAAAACGCCAGCAAGAGCTCTAGCAAACAGACAGGAATACAGCTGGAAATAAATGAAGCATAAGGTTTAGTACTATTTACTTCCCCAAGCTATCGTTTTAAAAAATGATCTTGTTACAAGATGCTGGCATACTCTATGAACTGAAAACTGATGTCTTTCAATGGAAGAGTTATAACATGTCTCCTTCATTCTGCCATGACTCATTTGTATTTGTTATTGAACAATAAGATCAAGCTATCAAGGAATAAATTCAGAGTTTTGAAAACCTTTCCCAAATCTTTCCTGTATTTGTTTTCAATATAAAGTTGACTTTTATTAAACAGACATTACTGTGTCATCTAAAAAAGGAGACTCCATCTGAATGATGTTTCGGACCTTGACACTTTTTATCTGTGTCACAAATTAATCTATGCTCTGTTACAAAGAAAATTATCTTGCTTGTGCCTCCAATTATTTTATTTACATTCCTAGTTCTGGATAACACCAAAGAAAAGCCACCAACAGACATTCTTAAATCCATCATCTGTAAATATGCAGCTATTGCCTTTGAGACAATGCAAAACACCAGCTGTCTATTTATTTCAAAGAACAAAACAACCCCCAAAACATAAAGCAAACAACCCCCCCCATCTCTTCTAAGCATTCCTTTGGGTGACCTAAGCAACTTACCTCACAAAACACTCAAAGCAACCACAGGATGATAATACTGGTTTCCACTCATTTATAATGGCAGATATACAGCACATATGCATGCACAAGAGAACACCTCATAGATTAAAATCTCTACAAGCAAAACTGGAAGAGATAAGGAGAGTGATTGAATGTCTACAATGTTTACAAAAGCAGGTAATTTACAGGGGGAATTCACGGAATGCTTAAGTACACTATAATTTTTCTTCACTGTTACTGCTTTAAAAGAAGACTTTAAAGTGCCTTTTTTGTTTCATACACAAGAAGTTTGGATAACTAAATGGGAACTTTAAAACTCACTTGCAAGGTTCTGTGAAAAGTTTTTTGTTTTTTTTTTTTTCTTGACCTGCAACACTTTTCTCTACGTAAGTTGGTCATTAACCTCCACCTTCCTACTGCAAGTCTTTACCTCCCAGGGCTAACCCTGGTCAGGGTACATTGATTATGATGCATCACAGCCATCCTGGAGAGCAATCTGCATGGCATGCTGAGAGGAGCATTTCTGAACTGAACTGCTTGCCTCACTCCCAGAGGTGGCCAGGATGTCAAGCCTGCTACCCACTGAACAGGCTGGAAATGAGGTGAGGGAAAGGTAAGAGTGACACGTTAGCATCCCACTTGATGGGGAAGGGGAGAGAGCACGGCCACACTGGGCTGGGGGCTTCACCCCACAGTAAGGGCATTCACCTGCCCCCCACCCCTGGCCCTCCTGCCCTCTGCAGCCACAGACATGGAGATGGCTGCTGTTCAGAAACCCTGCTGAGGGCACGTGGCCTGGCCTTGGCAATGCTCTCTGGCAGTGCAAGCCTTCACTGAAAGCAATGGCTCACCTGACTCTATCTACATTTTATACCCTGTGGTGAAATAGGCAAGAAAATGAAATGGACAGAGCTGACTTACCTTTTGCCCTTTTACTCCACTGCAATCACATTTTCCACAACCGGAACATCCCTGAAAGTAAAAGAAATTGAGAATTAAATATCCGAGCTGGGTGACAGGCAGATACTGCAATGAGCCAGGGATGTCAGCAGCACCCCACTGACTGCAAGGCTGGTCAGTGTGGGGAATGTTTGCTCTAAGCCCATACAGTAACATGAGGGAAGTCAGATTAACTGGTGCACAGGTAAAGTCTTGCAGTCACTTTGTGTTACCAAAGATGGTCCCAAGTGCATCTGGCCTACTCTCTACTTTTCCTTCTCATAGTCATGAAGCAACTGGTGAGCAACTTAGCAGACAATGGCTTTTACTGTTGTCATGCCCCTCAGAAACAAACTATGAGAAGAAGAAGCAAAACATCTGTATCAGTGAATATTCCACTAATGCACAGGAGATCCTTCAGCAGCCCCTTCAGGCTATTATTCAGAAGCAGTCAGGGACAGCACCTCCCCTGAGACAGCTTTCAGCACAGATGCTGGGCACCTGTCCCTCTACACCTGCAGGCTCCAGAGTCTACTGGGATCTCAGTACTTCTGGGAAATGAAAAGAAAATGTACCTAATCTGTTTTGAATTTGGAAAGCCCTCAATGAGACCAACAAATATTACTCCAGAAAGTTAAGTAATACAGTAACATTTTTACTTGGTAAATGCATTTTATTTTCAAGTAAAGCATCAAAGAGGAAAAAATAATCAAAATTAAAAAAAATTAAAGGCTGATACAGTACTATCTCCTGAAAAATTTATTGCTCTTGTTGACATCCTCTTTTTGTATTTGTATATCCACTGAATTTGTTTCTTGAAGTAGAATTTTCTCCATACTGACATAAAGCAAAAGTAGTTACAATTTTTTATCTTACATTATTACAGCATTTTACCACATTATAAATTCACACAAAGGTGAGAATTAACACTGATTTGAATGAGTTTTTATCATATAATGTAGAAATAGAATTGGATCTGAAAACTATACCAAGACATGCTGCAGTGCAAGCCCAGTAAGGATCAGAAAGGAGAAGTGCCACCCACTGAATAATCGGCTTTACTTCTTGCAGGATATGGTTATGCCTGGAAAAACATTGGGTCTCCCATTACAAGAAGTGACCTGGTATGACCTCTCTTAGTTTTTCAGACCTGATGAGATCTCAGTTGGAGGACACATGCTTGCAGCTCATACTTCCTCCTCCAGTATCATGCAGAATGTTATCGGTTTTATCAACACATCCCCTAAATTCAGATGAAGCCTGTTTTAATTGTGTCTGGGAATGTACTTAAAATACGTCACTGAATCATTATAAACATCTGTTTTCAAGTTAATCCCTGCATATTTCCTTCAGCCTATTATTTAACATGCACTGTTTTAGAAAAAAAGTATGTTGTTATTTAAGTACAGTTTTGTACTCAAATTTAGCATAGCCAGAAGAATGGGCTTGTGCTTTCAAGCCTCTTTTTGTCCCCACAAAAGTGAGTCCATTATATTCAATTTTTCCTGTTTCTTAGTACCTCAGATTAGAATAACCAAAGGCAAGGAAGGCAAGAAGGTACTGAGTACCAGGGAGCACAACTGCACAAGGCCCCGTTCAGCGCAAGGGCTGCAGGCTGCTGTGCCAGAACAGGCACCTGCCCTACAAAACGCTGCCGTTATGTTACAGTAGCATCACCTCCTGCTGTCGCTGACTGCAGCCTCTGCGGGGGCTGGGAGGTTGGCCAACCATGACAGCCACTACTGAACAGCATTATCCTCAACTACTAAAATGCACTTAGAACCTGAGCAATGTGATAACATTCTGCCTATACTAGGAAGAAATATGAGGTTTTCCCTCCTGGTTCTCTGGGAAGATGGGAGGGCTAGACTGGAAGAAGCTTATGGATCAAAGGTCACTTCAAGTAGGTCAAAGGGGCACTTAAGTAATGAGATACGGGAGGAGAGAAAGATGATTATACCAAGTACAGAAATCAAACAAGGCAATTAAACTGAAACTATGCAAATTATTGTTCCTTTCTAAATGTCTTTGGTTTTAAATCAGTCTCATGACATAAATAATCCACTTCATGATTTCCCACTACCCATACTACAGCAATAATGAGACAAATAGAGAGAAATAACTTTGTCATATCTCCCAGACATCCTCACTGAAACTGCATGGAGCTTGGAACAATCACTGCTGTCCTACAAGTGCAAAAACAGAGAAGGAACAGTGCTGGGCAGGAAGCATAATCTGTGGTGGGGAATGGTAGATGAAAAAGCAGGTTCTTTATCCCTTGTCTAGGAGCCAGTTACAGGCTAATCCAAAGATTTTGGCCAGGTGCACTGCACCAGGTACCTCCCCTATTTTGCATGGTACACTTGCAGTTTACAAATAGTCACAGCTTCCTTGCACCACAGGCCAGCCTCTCATGCAACATTAGAGGACATCAATTTTATCTTACTCCTCCCACAAAATATAAATCTTCCCAGAAGCAGAAGCCTATTTTCGTGATGCAAATTGTTTCATTTCTTGACAAGCATTTCCATTCCATTTTATTCTCCCAGACTGTCTGCAACTGATAAGCTTAGTGAATCATCCTAGCAAATCAGTATTAAACTATAAAAAGATTACGTCCCTTCAACACGACACACACAGAGGTGCTACACGCAGCCTGAGCATTTGCCTGAAGGACACCTATTTATTTTCTATCACGTTAACACATGGTTCAAAAAAAGTTCTGCTAACGAATGGGCATCCCAATCTGGACCTCTAGCTCCCACGACCCACATACTGAGCCTTACAGCCTTAAGCCCTGCCAGTGACAGAGCTGAGAAAGCTGCTGAAATTCCCTGCAGCAGACGGAACAAACTCTGCTCTGCAACGCAGCCTGTAAGACATCTGTCAGAGCGCAGCTACAGACTTGTTGCGTTTTGCCCTGTTTTTCCACGTCCAGCTACTTTCCTGGCATTTGAGGACTACTGCTTGGAACTTGCACAGGAACGATGCAAACAGCCAGATGAGCAGCCTAGGAGGGAGACAACTGCCATATTTGGACATGCACCATTTCTGGAGGCTACAGACATCTCCATAAAAATACAAAGGCAGAGGCAGTCCTTGGAAGCTACACTCTCTTACAGAAGTGCATTTCTCAAGACAAAATGTAGCTCTCTTTCCCACAACATCACCTCAGGCTCTGCGTAGTGAATATCAGTTGCTGCGCAGCCACCAGCTTAGGCTAATTGCTTTTGTATCAATCGAGTTCACATTGTTGCCTGTAAAGCACAAGTGTAAGGTAAAATTTAACTAAATTGTCACTGTTTACTTAACTCTGTTCATGTTAAAAATCTCATTCCACGGAAGGTAGTCACTTCTCTGTCACAAAATACAGTGTCTTTCAAATCACAGAAAATCTTGTGAACAGGTGAATAGTGAGGCTAGCACAAATATCAAAATTCTCTGACTATTCACAAATTACCTAATTCATAGCCAAAGTACTTCAAAAAGTAAAAATAATCATAATTACTTCATCTCACAAGCAATTCATTATAAAATGACAATTTCTGTTTACACGGAATGCTTGAACTGATGATGTTTAAACAGTGTAGATTTCCCACTCTACATTGCTTCAGTTTAAATTCCAATTTGAGCTGAATTCCAGTACCAGTTTCAAGTTGAAACACAAGAAAGGCTGAGCCAATAGGATGGCTGTTAGACAGTGACAACTTTATGTCTGAATCTCCTCCCTCCACAAAATCAACCCCTTTCTACCTCTGTGTAAACCCAGTCTCATAGAAGCCCAAGGGAAATTTATCCCTGTGTAGCAGACACTGAACTTCTTCCTAAGCACATATGCATACAACCCATGTAGCTGACATGAGAGCTGGATCAATAATGTCTTCACATTTCACATCCCACCAAATACAGAAATAGGGAGGTGATGCCAACTGCAGGACACTTATCTTGCATTCCTCTCATATTTTCTTCTCTTTCCAGAATGTCAAAATAGCTCCCTGGCTGTATTACTATTTTTGTCTTCACCCTTTAGATATAACTACTGAATTAGCAGAACTGCTCTTCTGTGTGCAAATTACCACTGCTATAGTCCAGTTAAACTTAGTATTTTTGTTAACTGATTTTACAGTCCATTAACAACTTTGAAAAAAATCATGTAGCTAAAACTCCTGATTTACACTTAGCTAGAACAAAGAAGATAACAAAAAAAGAAAAAAAAAAAAAAAATCCACACTGTCTTTAGCAATTAGCAAAATTTAGTTATACACCCTGAAAGGAGTTGATACAAAGCCAATTCTTCTGGACTGATGATTTGAACTTCAACTCTTAAAATGGTTCGGGAAAAGGAACAGCTGCTATTCCTTCACTTTGAGGACTTAAAGCAAAGACCCGAAATTGAGCACAGCTCTTATGTCTTTTGTAAACCCATCAATTTCAGATGTCTACAGACAGAAAAATAGCAGACAAAAGGACAAATTTTATGATTTTTTAATTCAGTAAGCTCCAGTCTTTCCTCTTCTGAGTTCTTTTTCTCATTATTAAAAAACAAAACAAACAAAAAAACCCCTCTGCAAACCACAGTTGGCAGCTTATCTTCATGTCCCTTTTTTTATTTTTGTCCCAGCAAATCATGGGTAGACTCCAGTAATGACTGTTTAGGGAGTTCCCCAAACCAAGGGAAGACTTATTCGTTTTGAAGCTTTAACCCTCTAGGTCACCAAATTAAGTTCAACTCTCGTCAGCAGTGACTGGAAGCTTCTGTCATGGAATAGGTATTTAAAGTTCTTGGTTGTGTCACTTCAGTTTTCTGTAGATAGATCCAGTCTTCACAGAGGACAGCAGAACAGTGCCATTCAAGATGTCCTGTGGGATATCACCTGCTTTCAATTGCCAGGCCAGGTGGGAACAGCTCTCCCCTAGGTCCCTGGTCATATCTGCTTGCTCTATGTGAATATTTCAAAAGGCACCAGATGTCTGTGTTTAACCAAGGGAAATACATGCAACCCAATAATCTCAAAAGGCTTGTTAAACTTAAGAATTAAAATATTTATTCTCTTGAAGACCTTCTTTGGTTGTAGGTTGATGTACGTGAGTGTAACAGGAGGAAGTAGAAGTGGCCCCCACTCATTTCTCTCTGTAAATGCAGAGCCATTCTCCTAACATATCTTTTGGGGATTTCTTTAGACCAGATTAAAAATCTCCTGGAGAAAATCTACACAGTGGAAAACTGTGGTGCTTCATGATTACTTGCATGTCAGCGCATGAGTTAAGTAGTCCTGTTAGTCTGAGGGAAACCTTAGAGTCCCAAATTCCCAATTAACATATTCATAATATCTGAAAGGAATAGCAAGCCACTGTCTGAAGTATTGCTGAGCATGATGAAATTTGAACTAATTACAACAATTCAGCTCTGGTTTTACTTAAAAGCTTAGCTTAATTGACTGCAGCACTGGTGCTAGTAACACCAAGACTGTAGGTTCAATCCCTGTATGGGGCCTTTTACTTTAAGAGCTGGACTCAATGATCCTTGTGGATCCCTTCCAACTCAGAATAATCTGTGAGTCTGAGAAAAGCCTTCTATAATTTTCAGACAATAATCCAATTTTAAGAAAAACTCTATAAAATACAATTGGAAAAAAAATCATTATGGCTACTGGAACAGGAGGGGGCTGTTCATATATTTCTGGCAGGGTTTTTCTGTTTGGCTGTTGGGAGGGCTGTTTTGTTGTTGTTTTTAGTATTACCAGAATCATGCAGGATGTTCATAAAAAAATTGCAGACAGACCACAGATCCTTATCTATCTCCAGTGTACTTTAGTCACTCAAGTGAATATTAGCAAATTTCTAGAAATTAGTAGTTTTTAAATTAATTATTCATGAAAATATTTATTTTGTAAATTCGCATCAGTTGGAAGTACTTAGTACTTCACTTAAAATATGTTAAAAAAAGAGTCATGTCTTCTTAATTAAAAGAATATCAGATTGCTGGCACTGAAATGTTTTGTTGCTGGGACCTCATTTTTTACATTCTTTTCCAAATTCCTCAGGGGTCTATCCTGGATGTAGGGTCATGGGAGTACCCTAAAGACTGCTTTGTGAATATGACCTTCCTGTTGGTGATGTGAACATCGTTTTCACAAAGTAATGCAAATCCAGGGGGCTTCCCGTTAGTTCACAGGAAATATAGTTATTCCTGTTGTTCCATATTTGGACAAAAATGACATTTAAAACAACTGTTTCCTCTAACTACATTCTTTTACAGGAAGCTCTGGAAACAATCAAGGTATCTGCTTACTTAAGGAAATTTTCAGAATATCACATTATAGAACTCCATTCTGCACAGCTGAAAGCAAATAACTGGTTGGTGAATACAAACTAATGGCATTATCACTAAAATATAAAGCCTCCCACAAGCATTATTGACTAACAAGTCTGTTTCCATGGACTGTCAGATACTGCTCAGCCTCCAACAGATAAGGCTGTTATTTACCAAGTGACTATCCATCCAATAGGTTTTGTACCCTTTTCCTATACAAGAACTCCACTTTTACTTTCAAAGTGAAAAAAATTCCAGGTGCCAGTAGGATCCTCTGGTGTTGCAGTCACTGGTGTTATTTCACTGACAGCTGAGGATTAGAGCATGTTCCAGGGCTTTCTAACACCCAGTGACAAGCATTTTCAGGAGTGCATTTCAAAGGGCAGGACCCTTCCTAAATTTGATTATGGTAATCACTGCTAACAATCATCACTCAGCTCTTCTACTTTGTGAATGAGCAAACTGGAGCCAATTGATACAGGTAATTGATACATTCCTCATCTTGCTAACTTGAAAAAACCTGCAGGGAGGACAGGAAATCCTGTTGCAGAACCCTGACACGGCTGTTGCAGAGTTTACCACCTGCCTCATACAACCACCCTGGAGCTCACCAAGGAAACTGCAAAAAAGCCCTGCATGGAACAGATCCGAACACCCTGTCTTGTAACTCCTGTGTTCGGTGAAACAGGCGTTAGCAATACCCAGGTATACAAGTGGAGGGCTAACCAAACATCAAACTTCTTTATTGTTCATGAGGCAGAGAGGTTGTGGACTCTGAAACAAATCACACAAGTTTGGTTTTTTTGCTGCCTTATGGGATGGATCCGCACAACCACTTACAGCACCTGCCAGAGGTACAAGGCTGGGTCTAGCCACAACCCGGCAAGACGGAAACTGTCATTACAATGGTGCGCTGGCTGGTGGTGCAAGGACAGGTGGCAGTCTACTTGTGTCAATAAATCCATACCTGCAGGGCTTCACTGCTTTCTAGAAATGTCTAAGAGTTTCTCTGTGCCTTTTCTGTTCAGAGCACAACCCCATTTTCACAAGCACAGGGGGTACCCATAATAAGTCTGAGTACGGGTGCTCAGTGCAGTTGAAAGCCTGCACCAAAACAGTTCCAGCGGGGAGGCAAAACACAGTGCCACCAAAACTAGGCAGAGGCCAAGGGAGAGGCTGTGGTGGCCAGCAGCTCAGCAGGAAATGTAGCCCCTCCCAGCCACCTTCCACCTCCCAGCGCTTCCCTGACCCAGGCTGGAGGCAGAACCAGGATGAGAGGGAACTGCCAAGGTGCATTCCCTCCTTCCCTCCTCTCACAGAGAGCAGCCCTCTCTAAGCAGCACTGGGAATGAGGTAAGAAATGGCTGCCACAATGGCAACCACCCCCAGAGCTGTGCCACCATGGGCCACGAAGGACATAGGACCATCCCTGTGACTGCTGTGGGTTTGATCCTGATGGAGAGGCCACCTCTCTACCATGTTGTCTACCCAATCACTAAGTCTTCCCTTTAAAAATCAGCACTTGTCTGGCCCAAGCAAGCCTCCATTACACTGGGGAGGGCACGGAAAGAGCAACTCTGCAGGGGAGATGCAGCCCTCCTGAGCTGTGGCCCCCATCAAGCAAAGCATTGTCATAATGCAAAGGAGATGCCTCAGGAGAGATCTGCAGGAAGCCAGTGAAGCCATTTTGCAAAAATGTACAGCACGTCCATGAGCGGTGCTTTCCCTTCCGTTAGCTGATAAACATGACCATCAACATAAACAAATACATTTAGAAGTAACAGCTTTTAAAAAACACAGTGCTGGGAAGCAGAGGTCTTCAGCCTCTACCATTCTCGCCTAGACTAAATAAACGGAGAAGCAAAATCATCTTAGTTGGGATACACACCAAAGAATGTGAGAAAAGCACAGAAGATAAACTGGAATTCTGTGTTTAAGCGCAGAGGAGAAATGCAAGTGACACACAGTCCAGCACAGGCACAGACTGCTGTGTCCTCAACTCACCCCACCTGAGCAGGGCTTTCCCCTGAGCACTGTGTTTTCACTTGTGCAGCTCCTAATTTCCTCTTACCACCCTCCTGCAGTGCGATCCACCACCAGTGGAGGAGGTTGTGTGCCCTTCCAGGTAACACCATCACCCCGGGCAAGGTCTTGCCCAGGAGGCCTCCTGCCTTCATGTCACATACACTGCATGACCAGAGTCCACTTACTCCTTCTTCGTCCTGGGCTCCCCATCAGCAGTTCCTTACCCTTCAGTTCTTCCGAGCCTGAACTTGCGCCACGTAGGAAATTATGTGGCTTGGTGTGGGTATGGCTGACCTGCAGCAAGGGCTCTGCACAGGCACGGGCAGCAGCTCCTCAGCACAGGCAGAGCAGTGCTGCAATCACTCCCTGAAGCTGTGGCTGTACCTGCAAAGCACAAACATCCCCAACGCACAGCCCTGCCTGACCTTACCAGGAAGATTTGCCCGTCCCTGTCAAATGTTGCAGCTTCTGCAAGGAAAACCTTAATGGAAGACTCCACTGATCTCCCTGGCATATTGCAGGTATACACAACATGCCACTAAAATCCTTCCAGGAGGTCTCTGTCAGAGCATTGGAAGATTAGCAAATTTCACTAGAACGTATGCAACTTTTATTGCATAAATTTATCAGAACTGTCCAAGTGATTTCTTGAGTGAAACATGTGAAGTTGTCTTTTCTTCTAAAAGGAGTCTCAACCTTTTCAAAACTTTTGAAAATGAAATAATAATAATTAATGTAAAAAACTTCAAATACATTGTTTGCAGTTCACAACACTAGCTCGCTCATCTCCTCAGTAATACTGGGAAGAGGAGACAGGTAGAGGTAGCAATGGCCTCACTGTGGCCAACAGACTCAACAACAAATAACAAGATTGTTAACGAGCAACTAATTGGTACATTTTAAGAGCCTTATGGTATTCTGGAAACAGCAGTAGTAACCACAGCAGTTCAACATCCTTGTCAAACACAGGATTTAAAAAGCATGTAGCATGTTTAGTCTACTTAGCAGCCAGTCAAAATACACAAAAATTCATTCTATAAACCCACTTTTCTTCCTCACAGATCACAAAGTTCTTCCAAACAGGTTCATCCTATCACTGCTCCAGTGGAAAAAAAAAAAAAAAANAAAAAAAAAAAAAAAAAGAAGCTGTATTTAATTGGTCTACTGAAAGACTTCAGCCACTTGTTGCAGGCAGTCAGCTCTAGAAACTGTAGCGCCACAGGGAAGGTCTAAAATTGGAAGATTATTTCCTAAAATGAAATATGTTTTTAGACTATTTGCATTATAATACTACTATAATTTTTGGACTGGAAGCAGTACCAGAAGTCTACACTATGCATTTTTTCTCAAATATTTTGACAAATTGCCAGTCATCAATCTATCTGGGCACCTTCTCTTCAGCTCCATCTTACAACTTTAGTTCAGTTACACTGATAATTTTAGCAACAAATCACTAGTCATTTCTGTTTGGACTCCTAAAAAGCCATAAGGGGAAGTATTGCTTTCTCGGCTCCTAAACAGGCCACTGAATTTTGTCTTTTACTTCAGTTAAGGATGCCATTGATTATGAGCTGCTTTCTCTTCAGGACACACCAATATCTTTTCTCCTATAGATTCTGCACACCCCAGAAATAATCCACTCAGTTCAAGCTACATTTCAAAGGACATTACTGCATATCTAAAGACTCCAGATGCATATGGGGTCTGTGTGACTGTTGAAGAGTCCCAACTTGCAAAAGAGATTCCTCCTTAACGCAAAGCTCATGGTTTTACAAAAGCTCTTGCTCGATAAAGAAGTGAAGACTCAGCTCCTGCTCAGAAGCACAAAGATGATTGATCAGAAGTCAAAAAAGTGCGGTTTTTCTTTCCATTGCTGTTACAAAGAAATGATCCCATAGGACGCTTTATTCCTCTCTGGGAAGCACCAGCTAAGCAGTAAGACTCAGGCTTTTCCAAGTGGTGTTGCCTTTTAAGAAAGAGGCTAGAGAGAAGAAAACAGGAGGAAAAAAAGGCCCCAAAACAAACCCCAACCCTCAAACCATACGTGACATTCAGCAACTGGACAGATAATTGAGAAGCAACCCCCAAATCACTGTTTCAGTTCACAAGTCTGCTCTTTACAGTGCCCCTGAGGCATCGCCTCACATCTGGAGCAAGGTACTGGCTCTAGATCCTTCACAGACAATGCCAGCAGCAGGAAAATACTTCTCTCAGTGAGGGAACAACAGCCTCTGACAAACACTCTTGGACACCCATAGCTTATGACAGTTTGACTCCCTTCTACCTGACTTCAACAAAGACAATGAAGATGAGCTTTGCCACAGCCTTACCCTATGAACTGCAATACTTCTCTGAGAATTAGGAGGTATGGAGGGGAGCCCATGTCTTCTGCTACCTGATGAGCAGCAGAATCACAACACTGGAATAAAAGCTGGAATAAAATAACAATGACTTAAATGACTTGCAAGATCTCACAGCATTTGTGTGCATTGGACTTACAGAAAGTGGAGGGATTGGATCTCTTTCAGGATGTTGATTTCTTATCCATCCAATGAACATCAAAATTACATGGAAAGGGGATTTAGGTGAAAATTAGATGGTTTAAACTCACACTTTGTGTCATTAAATGCACATTTGCAGTAGTTACACCTCATGTTGGATTCAGTTCTTAGTTTAAGAGCCTTATGGCATAAAGGAGTTCAGAGAAAGGCAGTGCAAATCAGCAGTGTGGCTTTTATTGCCCTGAAGTCCTGTAGCCTGAACCTCTAACTTGCTCTGAATTCCAACCTTACATAAACAGAGCAGAACATTTATTCTGGTAAAAACTATAGTGCCATGTCTTCCTATGCAAATTATCTCCTTGGTCCAAAAGAACATTTTCACTTGCAACTGGATTGTGACATTCTAAATGCACATTGCACAGCAAATAAGCGTATCTATTAAAGAGCAATTTGTATTTAAAAAGTAACTGAATAATAACCTAGACTGATTGTCAAGCAACTTTTTATTTATTTGTTTGTTTTTCAACCATGGAACTCACGTTAACATATGTGGTGGGTCAACTGGATGCTTTTGCCATTTTTAAAACATAGTCGCAAGTTAAAACCAGTGCTATCGACATGTACTCTGATTTATTTGTCTTGCTCAAATGAAAAACAGACAAAATTTTCTCCAACTCGTATTTTTCCAAATTGACATTTGAAAATCCAGTTTTAATAAAAATTGAAATGTTGGAACATGAGAACAAAATAGCCACAGGAAATATTATTTTAGCGTGCAACATTTGCCAGACGCAAAAGGAAACAAACTTGTCAGTCCTCTCTTTCTTTTATGTTTCTTTGTTGACTAGACAGGAAGCTGACAAAAATTGATTTTTTTTCCTCTTGTAAAACATACAGCATAATTTTTATTGTACCACTTCAGTTGCTGACTGCATTCTGTAAATAAAAGCATACTTCATGAGCATCCAGGGAAGTGCTTGATATCTGACAGTTTACGAAAATACAGTACTAATTAGGTACAAAAAGAAAAGTAAATAGCTTTAATTGCAAAAACGGAAATAACATGATTTAGAAGAGAGGTTGAAAATCCATTCTTTTCTATCACAACTTCCTGAGTGATGGAAAAGTTATAGTTGAGTAAAAGTAAACATTTGCCTAACCTGTATTCCTGCATGTAGAGGTCAGCAGAAGTGCAAATATTGATGAACACTGAGATACAGCTGTAAATATTTTGTGAGCAGCTTATTTAAAAACTGTAAGAAGCAGACAGATAATGTTTCAGCAATAAGATATCTTCCACAGATTAAGCAGACACAAATAGGGTTCAAAATCCATGCTTGTTATTTAGAATTAGAAACAATAAGCTTAAGGTCATTCATCCAGTGAAAGGTCAATACTAAAGATCTCATACTTCATCAAAAAAATTAATCAAATTTTTCTGAAGTTAATAAACATGGGCTATTATAGAAGAAGGCTGAGTATCCATTTCAGAGTTCTTCCATAAAAGATCCTGCCAATAAGAGGTATAAAGTACCCAAAGGGCAAGACAAGGACGCAAGAAAGGCCTTTTCTCCTGAGCCTTGATGGAGGGCTGGGTCACAATGAGTAAAGCCACAGAGACCTGTCCTGGTGGGACCTGCCACATGTTCATTCTCCTTTCTGCAGTCCCAGCCCTACCCTTGTCCTGCCACTCCAACACATCAAACTCAAATGCACCCTGGAATTAAACTATATGAGGACTAAGTACAGTGACTTTTTTACCCCCTTTTTTTTAATGGTACAGTTTAGTTTATTGAATTACTCTCACAATGAGATCAATCAAATTAATGCTGCCATAGTGGAGGGGCAAGACAATGCAAACAGGACCACAGGTAAAACTGCCTAGGAACAGTCTGATGCAGGGGGTTTAAGATTGACATAGGCATCACAAGTACTTTAATTATCAAAGGCACGTATCATTTTATGAGATAAATTGGTAAACTGATAAATTTATGAGCTACTGAATGCTATTGTGACAGAAAAAGATGAAGATCCCCAGAGTTTACCCTTAAAACAAAATACTATTGAACATTCTCCCTTCTCCAATAGTGTAACCAACAAAGGTACTTTCATTTTTATTGGTATTTCTGAAAGAAGGTTGAAAGTATCTCTAAAGATATGCTTATCTAAATTATTCTCGAAAAAAATATGATCATTACTTTCCACTTTTATACCTGTATGACATGTAAATTTAATAACCCCATTTCATCTGGAATTGTAAGATATTATGTCTTTTTTTTTTTTTTTTCAAAATAGGTTGAACAACTTCATATCATTATAGATACTGGCTGAATACATTGTAGCAGTTACTTGTAATGTGACTGCAAGCTTAGCCAGGCTTGCTGCTTACAAAGATGATCACACATTATGGCACCACCAGCATGGCTTTATACCATAATTAACAAATCTCAGGGGACTCAAACAGATGTTGAAAATGAGCATCCCAAAAACCTTCCCAGCCTGTGAACACCTCTAGAAGACGTGTCATTCAGAGCACATCTAGAAAGAAATTTAAAATTTATAATTATCCTTCATCCTTAAGCATACATCCTTGTGATTTGCAGTATGTTCCCAGCACCAGCATACCAGTATAAACTCAAGAAAATTATCCTCAGATAATAGAAGTCCTCAAGTCATTTACAATAGAAATGTGAAATCTCACACAGTCCTAACTGACCAGCATTTTGCTAGAATTAAAGCTCATTGCAAATGATATATGTCTAGCTGTTTCAGAACATTCCAAATAGGTTCACAAATGAAAAAATGTTCAGCTTAATAATTTCACTATAAAATATGCAAATATTGACAATTTTAAGTAAAAACTGCCCTTAAAAAAACAGGCTTAAAAGTGATAAATGTAAGCAAAACCACCCAAAGTCACATCACGAGACTGCCTTTCAATGCCAGCACATCTGCAAAAGTCACACTAAAACTCAAAGTTCAGAACATGTCATTCTTATGGCAACATCCTTAATGCACCAGATGTATTCCCAAATTGCTCCCTAGAACAGACCACACTCTTAACCACACATCTAAATAACACTTTTAAAAAAGATCTCATATTTACACTGCATGAAAAGTTAAAAACTGAAGTCATTAAAATCACTACCTCTACTTAATAAAAGGGTGTTGTTAACCAAAAGGGTATTAATCCTGCCTACACAAAACCTTAAACTTGTGACTGCTGCCTTACAGATGCATAGCAAGTGTTCACGACTATCAGGGGGTCTTTCACTTTTGGCATTACTCTTTAGACTAGAGTTAAGTGACTTTATGGCTATCTTCTAACTTCTTATTATTTATTTTAGAAGTGTCATCTGTTTGACTGTCTTTTAGATCAGAAATCTGCACAGTAAAGATCAAAAAGAGTGTATAAATTTCAACAGAGTAATTATTAAAAAATATTCTTTTTAAACTAAAATCACATTTCCTTTGGGCTCAGATCATGTTTCTTGCACAAGGAAAATGGTAACTCCATTTGAATTGGCTTATGTATCCTTTTCTAGTTGATGTAATTCAGAAGTTGAAAGCGAGGAAAAAAGTCAATTATTAAATAATTCAAGTTTTTAGTGCAGATTCAGCTTGCTTGATAAAGTAACCATTAGCATATTTTAACCAGACTTAATGTAATAAAAAGTTTTACAAGGGAATTATTCCCTTAATTTCACTGGTGCTTGCTTTACAGGAGATATTTATTTATATTAGAGTTGTATAATATTTATTATTCTCTGTCTCTAACAGTTTATTTGATCATCAAGTAAAATAATCTAGGTTTGAAAAGTACCTCATTAAGATAAAACATTTAATTGAAGTCATATACAGTGCTAAAAAGAAACAGAAGTTACTTTATTTAAAAGCATTTTAATAATTAAACTGTGTGAATTCCAGTAGTTCCCAGAGTCATCAGAAATGGAAGGGCTCACATCCCTATCATCACCTGACATGACCTCTGAGAGCATCACCCTAGACTGGCACTACTTGGAGGCACTTAAGAGTGGAGAAAGGAAAGCAGGAAAACAGCACTGCTGTAGAGGATGGGGCAGCCCTGGATGTACAGACAGACTGGGGAATGAGAGGCTGCAAAGCAGAGCCACAGAAAGGGACCCGGGGGTCAGTTGAACCTGAGTCAGCAGAGCCCTGGCAGCCAGGAGGGCCAACCCTGCCCTGGGGGGCATCAGGCACAGCATCGCCAGCCAGGCAAGGGAGGGGATTGTCCTGCTCTGCTCTGCACTGGGGCGGCCTCACCTCGAGTGCTGGGGGCAGTTTTGGGTGCCACAGTATAAAAAAGAC
The DNA here is from genome assembly GCA_013390045.1 of Picathartes gymnocephalus. Classification (NCBI taxonomy): domain Eukaryota; kingdom Metazoa; phylum Chordata; class Aves; order Passeriformes; family Picathartidae; genus Picathartes; species Picathartes gymnocephalus. Next base: position 38,986 of record WEKY01014481.1, read on the forward strand.
ATTAAACTATTAGAGAGTGTCCAAAGAAGGGCAACAAAGATGGTGAAGGGCCTTGAGGGGAAGCAATATGAGAAGTGGCTGAAGTCACTTGGTCTGTTCAGCCTGGAGAAGAAGAAACTGAGGGGAGATCTCATTGCAGCTTCCTCGTAAGGGGAAGAGGAGTGGCAGGCACTGATCTCTTCTCTGTGGTGATCAGTGACAGGGCCTGAGGGAATGGCCTGAAGTTGTGTCAGGAGAGGTTTAGGTTGGACATTAGGAAAAGGTTCTGCACCCAGAGGGTGTTTGGGCACTGGAACAGACTCCCAGGGAAGTGGTTCCAGCACCAAGCCTGACAGAGTTCAAGAAGTGTTTGGACAATGCTCTCAGGCACAGGGTGTGATTCTCCAGGTAGCCTAGGGCCAGGAGTTGGATATCAATGACCCTTCTGGGTCCCTTCCAATTCAGGAGGTTCTCTGACCTATGATTAGGAGTTCTGGTTGGCAAATAAAAGCAGCACAAAGAACAGAGGCAGGTTGTCCTAAGCAGGGGAAGGGGGAGAAGAAGGACATTAAGATTGCAGAACCTGTAGGACTCTACACAGGGGCACATTTAAGGTCATGAATTGCAATTTTATTATGTCTGGCACTTAACTCCAACTAAAATTAGGGGAAAAAAAACCAAACACAAAACAAAACAAAACAAAACAAACAAACAAACAAAAAAAAAGCTGACCACTAATCTCCACAGACTTCAACAGAAATCAAAATCCAAACATCTGCAGTCATAAATATATTCATGCCACAGCATCTCACAGAAGGAACATACTCTACAGTGCTTTTTACAAACTGTACACATCAGCAGAATGGCCGGGAGGATGGATACCGTTTGCCAAAACAAAAAATGGACCCAGGCAGAAAAAAGATACATTTGTTTGTTTGCTTTGATATGCACCCATAGTATCTGACTCCTTGTCACAATTTCTTCGAAAAAGAGACAAAAGTGGTGCTAAATAGGCCATATAAATCAAAACACCTTCAAGAGGTTCTGAACATCCAAAAAATTTTGATCAACTAAATGAGCATTTTTCTGGACAGGGACAACACTTAAAGTACCCAATTTTAAAAATATAAGTAATGAGAAACCATTGGACAAAACATATACGACGTTTAGTTTAACAACAGCATTAACATCATTATCTCCTCTGTACAAATCAAAACAAACAGTACAGTTTTCAAACATACAGGGCACTAAGCAGAACCAAACTCCTGCAGCAGTTTCTTTCAACAGTGATACACCTATCACATCACCTAAAATTATGATGAGAAACTTCAGAGTATTCAACAACTTTGAAAAATCTTGTTACTCATTTAGATTTGGCTATATGAGCACAACTTTGGGCATGCTTTTGTTTAGTAAATATGACTACATTTAGTCTAATTTTCTGAGTCAAAGAACTTCAAGAATTTAAGAGGCACTCCAACTGGACAAAGTAAAACAAGATCACCACAAAGGTAAGAACCTTCAGTATAGGATCCTGACTTTATCACTATTTATTAGTAATGCATATACATATTCAACACAGCAGCTTTATTTCTCACATGATAAGAGTTTTACATCCTCTGTTAAGAACAGCATGTTATAAAATCATCTCATGCCTCCACACTTGGCAGATTTTCTGAAATAATCCAAAATATCGCAACCAAAGTTAGGAGCTCCTTAGGTAAACACAGTTAGTTTAACCACAAAAGCAAAAAAAAAAAAAATCTGGTTTTGTCTCAGAAGCATGTCACCATCACAGGATGTATTGAATAGTTGTCTTAAAATGTACACAATCAAAAATATGAATGCTCAAATCAAGGCCTCATGTAGCAGTACCTTGTAACGCTTTTTAGATCACAGAGTCACCATTTCATTCCTTGGAAAAACTCTATACAAAAATAGCATCTGTCAGAAGATGGAAACATCAAGCAACTGGTACCACAAGGATTCTGCTATACTCATTAAGACAGCATCCTTCTTCCTCTGGTCTTATTTTTCACATCCTTCCTTCCTTTTAGGTGGCTGTGTGACACCATTTTGTAAAGAAGAAAGCGTCTGAATTTTATCATTGTGAAACCTCAAATACATTATTTCCAGAATTTTTAAATAACTGGGGAGAAGTAATGGAACATAAATACAAAGTGTGCCTTTTACAAAAAAGAAAAAACAAACAAAAAAAAACCAAACAAACAACAAAAATACATGTACATTAAAAAGACTTTGTTTTCTCTTAACAATGGTGATTAATTTCAAGTACCTCATGAAAATATTCATTCTAAAGTAAAAGACAGAAGGACAATTGACTGTCATAGCCTTTTCCTTACTCACAAACTCTCCTGGTCTTTTCTATTTCAAGTGCTACTTGTAAATGCACACCACCTCTTAAATATTTGAATGACAAGCAAACTTCCAATAGGCTCTAAGAAATACGTGTAAAAGCACAGAAAGCTTTTGATTATTTCTGACCAGAAGACACCACTGGCACTAAAATGTTCTCTTAAGGGTACTTTGGCAGTGAAAAGCTCAAGGACAAACTAAACAATGCTCAAGTTGTTCTAGGCTGAAGAATCCTTAGGTTGGCTTCTTTTATACGCACACAGTGCTGGACAAGCACACACCTGGGACCACAGACACATTTCCAGCTCACATCCTAATCCTCCTCTTGGCAATTTGTGGCGCTCCTCAGCCATGTCCTGTGTGGAAACTTCCACACCAGTGACAGGTCCCTGGAGACTTTGTTTTGTTTTACTTGTATGCTAATGTGACAGATTTGTTCCACCTCGTGAAGGCATGCAGCACCATTAATATTTAGTTGTTAGTTTGCTCTATAAATTCACATTCTTTAACTGTGTAGCATGACCAGATTTGGACTTGGATGACCATGAAGTGGCAAGAGCTGTTCTAGCAATGCAATTGCAGTACCTGGATAATGCACATAATAATAGATCTGCTACAAAAATAAATTCATTTCGCAGGCACTAGCTTAAGAATCCTTGAAAGGTACTTTCAGGATTTAGCAAAGCGATATTTAAAGTATTATAGAAGTGGATTATAAAAATGCAGTATTACAGAAATAAATTTTCTACAAAGTCTTAGCCTTTACCTAGAAAAAATAACAGAGAGGTGTATGTTGAACAACTGCTTTTCAGTGACTACTGTAATATTTGTCCTCCTATTTTCACTTCAACATATAAACTTACTTCACTTTATATTTTCACTTTCAAGCAAAACCTGCTGACTTTTCACGTACTTTCAGTTTTTGAAAATTAGTCCCTGGCAATGATTTAATCTCTCCTCTAAACCAAAAGAGATTAGATTACAATTACAAAGCACTGAAAACAGGAAATGTTGTAAACTCTGACACAGTATTAACTATGCTGGTTCAAATGACACTGAAATTTTCTTAAACATCACCATTTGTCCACATAGCTTTTTAACCTCTGACTTCTAGGACAGCTGCATGAGAAACAGTTTCTCCTAGGACTGAAGTCATCACCAGGCCATATGAATCAAGTCTATTTTAGATACTTCCAAATCATGGCATGCTTGTATTTCATTACTGATGGAATTACAATAACATGTCTAGAAATAAAAAAATATAAAAACAATCCTTCACTATATTTCCTTTGTTGACAATGCCAGAAGTTCAGTTGGTCAGTGAGATATTCATGTCAACGGAGGCAAAAATTGCACTTATTGTGTGGATCTTCATAATGCACACATTTAATTTCAATGAATTCCCCCAAAGACACACATCAGTTAAGCTTCCACTACCAGCATTTATTAGACAAATGGACTATCTATTTGTATTGTCACCAATTTACTGAAATAGTATGCAGAGCACACCTGTTTCCATAGTTTCTTTTACATGATTTACTAAGAGAAGAGAGAAAATATTTCTAAGAAAAAAACTCCATATTCCTAGAACAGCAAGGCTGAGATGAGCTACATTCCCAACTGGGATGAACACTACTCTGAGCATAGCATCATATACACTGGCTTTAACCAGATAATTAATTTAAAAACAACAAAAAAGCTGTTTTAAATATTCATGCATTTCAAGTATCAACATAATTAAATGACATGTGAATTAGCAGGGGGAAAAAAATTTTAAAATATAGCCTTTGAACTATGATTAACAGGATCCCAGGGGAAATGAAGCAACCTCCCAGGAGCAGCACACTTTGGGCAGCATGGCAAAGGAGCCTCAGGATGAGCAGGACAGAGGATGCACTTGCACAGAGCTTCAGAACCACGCAGGACTGATGGACAAGAGCAGCAGCACACAAAACCCTGGGCAGGCTTCCTGTACTGGGAGACTGGGAATATGGAAATGGCAAAAAGTCAAAAGGAAATGGGTTTTTTTCTGTGACAAAAAGGACTAGATAAGAGGATGGACTGAAGAGGCTGCTGGGATGAGTGCACTAAACCATGGTACCTAGAGAAAGGTAAAGATGTCATCAGCTGTAACCCAAGGCAGATAAAGCAAGGGTGGCCTCAGAAAGGGAACTATGAGAGTCTCCTGTTGATGAGGCAGCAGAGATATGGGAATAAGATATGGAGAACTGGAGAATATGAAGGAGTTTGATTCACAGAAGACTGGTGAGTAGGAGATGATCAGAGAAAAGATGAGCTGCAAAAAAAGAGGAGTTCCCCAGATAGGTCACAGATGAGCAGTAAACTGAGACTGGGTCAAGACTGTGAACTAAAAGAAGAGAGGATACCATAAGTAGATCTCTCTGTCCATCCCTGGCTCTTCCAGTCTGGGTGTGGTGATACTTACATAGGGCTGCCACCCAATCCTAACCCACGGTAAATGTTTTGGTTTGCTATCAAGAATCCTTCTCATCTTGGCTAACTTTCATGAATCAGCATCTCATACTTTTGCAGCTCTTAACCACAGGGGGAACACACCTCCTTCTTTTTGGCTTGGAAGTAATGATGAAAACTACTAAAAAAATAATTGTTTGCATCTCTCTATTGAACTGTGTTTGCCTGCAGTTTAGAATAACAAGATCTGGGGTTTTATTATAATTACACACTCAAAGTCTAAACTCTGAAAGGAAATGTCATCTCAAATTACAAAAATGTGTCACTAACAATACAGTCTTCATTTTCCCACTAGGGGAAGCATTATCTTCATAACAAACGCAATGCTTAAAATCTTACCCTGAAATACTAAATGCATGGTTCATGTAATTTAATGTAAGCTGCATATACGTCCACGGCCATATGTTAACCAAATTAAGAGAACAATATATTGGCTCTGTCCCGTTGCTAAACTGCCCCAATACATATGTTTTGTGTAAAATGCAAGAAGTGCTGAAAAGCTGTGCTACATGGGAGGGCAAGCAAGCAGAGTGAGGAAAGAGCCTTTCAGGAGACACCGGAGTTTTCTTCAACATTGACTGGCATGTTGGCAGCACACATCCCTCACCCTGAGGAACATTAAAACTGCTCTCTGCTCCCAAACAGGTCCCCACTCAGTTCAACCACATGCACTGAAGTTTTTCAAAACTGCCTCGTAAGTCCCATGAGCATTCAGTCTCAAAGATGATTAAAAATTCACAGTTACAGGCAATATGAAGAAATTTAGAGAATAATAAATTCATCTACCAAGAAAGAACAGCATTGGACAGAGATAAAGATTTATTTTGTGAAGTGCATTTTAAAAATTTCCCATTTCTCTGATAAAAGAAAATCTTCACTAATATTACTAATATTTCTTCCTTTTTTTTTTTTCTCATTTTTCTTCCCTGAGATTTGAAAAAAATGTAAACAAAGGGCCAGGAGGAACAAGCAGTTAGGCTCTCCATCTGGTGCACAACCCCCAAAAAAAGACCTAAAGATCCTCTAAACCTTTTGCACAGGTATTTTTCAGGCAGTTTGAAGTGCATTCAAGCAAAGGCATTTTGCTTATAACAATCACCCATAGCCTCTTTCTTGAAACAATCAAAGAAAGAAATTTTTGCAAAGCACTTCCCCTATGCAACCTACAAAGGGGAAGATGGAGAGTGAAGAAACATAAGAATATAGCATGTGAATAGGTTTGATTAGTTTTCCAAGTGTTTACTGATGCACGCTGAAACTGAGTCTAATTGCCAACGTTTGAGAGAACTACAGGACATCACATAATGCCTAACAGTCCTTCAGCTTCTCTGAAGCAAAATAAATTTCATTAAAGGTATCTTGTAGGTCATCGTCTACAGACTGAATTTCTGCTGGTGTATACTAGCAGTTAAGTGTCATGTTTCCTCTTCAAGTTGGCATACAGAAAGAATATACTTACCCACTTGCAAACAACTTTTTATATAGCTAAAGACTAGTTGTTTTTTCTTTTCTCGCATTTCAGAGGAGTGATGTCCCTCCTTTTTTTCCAGACAGGATACACAAGCCTTCCATGGAGGACGGTATGGTACTGTCTCCCTCTGCCATTTGACCCAACATTTACACATGACATTTGCATCACAAAGTAGATGAGACATGTTAAAATCATTACTGAAATCACTGTTATCTGCTGCTTCTCCACTTGCTACTGTGTTACAGAGCCACGGAGCTGATTTAATACAGCTGGTGCCAGCATGAACCGCGTGGGTGTTTATTTACATGGGTGCTTCCACTCTGTTTAGTCGGCCAGCGATCTTTCTGGGGAGTTTGAGAAAAACTGAGTAGTCTGAATCAGTTCACAGGTATTCCTTTCCCAACGTTTATAGGGGGTTATTACAGCTTCTCTGTCCTCACATAACTTCTCAAAGATATCTGTTGACAATTATGAGATTGCTACAGCCCACTCACTGAACGTGGAGCTGAGTCTATCTCAGTCAACTCACTCAGTCACTGCCACCATAAAGGAATCATCCCCTTCTCCCACCTAAAAAGAAGACCATTTTTAAAAGAACAATTCTGCTTTTCACAGGCTAGTGAACTTGAACTGGCTCACAGTAGGGCAATTACAGCAGAAGTAATGAGAGTACAGTGCTAAGAGTAAGAAGATAGAGCCAATCACATCAAGTATAACATACAACTGCACCCTGGTAGTTCTTATATGCTGGAACTTCAGGCTTATGTTCATGAGGCAGTGCTGTAGGTCCATCAACAGTTGATGTAAGCACAGCCACCAAAAGTAGACCTCTCCCTGATGCCCTTCTACCAGCAGCACAAGCGTGCAGTGGACTGGGTAGGTGAAAGTAGTTTTCCAAAAATTAACATAACAAAGCATTCTTAAAGCATCAAAACTTTTGAGCCAAATCAACTCCCTGCCCTGTTTTGCCACATAACGGATGAATTCCTGTGGCAGCACAAGGATGGGCAGAGTTCAGGAGTGGGAGTAAGCTCCTGGGAGTGGGCAGGGGCAGGAGAGAGAGACTGTTTCGTCTAATGGCTCTGCAGCTTAAAAAAAACTAGACTGTGAGTGCTGCCATGAGTCTGAGTCATGGGGGTCAAATGACTTTAAAATAACCATCTAATTTAAGTCACTTCTAGCTTGCTCCCTCCCCAAGATAGCTCAGACTCCTAATGATGCATGCATCAATCACCTGAACATGTAAGCCTCAGTCATGAGGTTTTCATCTACAGTTACTAAGGTGCAACTTCTTGTCTTTTGGTTTTTTCTTGCCATCTGCAAGCACAAGGAGTATCTATTATGCCCTCAGATCCTTTTATTTCATTCATCCCTCTACAAGTTTGTCCCTATATGGCCGTGGTACTTACAAATGTTCCTAGTAATTTGGCCTCACTGCCATTTTCTGTGGAATGTGCTCCAACTCCCTCAATCTCTTCAGTGCATCTCTCAATTAGTTTCTGATTACGCTTTCTGATATTCCCATTGCGGTTGTATAGTTTATGCTGCTTAAAAGTACAACACTAACTGTTTAGTCTTGCTTCAAGCAAGATCCTACCAAAGCATCCCAGAGTCTGTTGAAGAGTCTAATTCAACTTTATGCTTCCAAATACTTTCTACTTCTCCCCCTTCTCAGAAATTATTAAAACTATCATTCACAACCATGACCAACCACAATTCACAATTCCACACCATTTTCATGATCTCTGAAAGTTCATCTGAACCAAATCTAAAGGCCCATGACCCTAAAATTCCTTTGTCTTAACAGACCAATACACCTACAATGTCCCCTTTCAGCCTAAGAAGTTACTTTCAATTTCCCACTTTGAAAAATGCAACCAATATATCCTTATGTTAGAGCTCATTTTTGTAGGATGTATTTTAATAAACAGGATATTAAGTAACAAAAACTGTAAGACAAGAGCACAGACTGGGAAAAGATGCACTCACAAGAAACAGCATTATGAAACTTCATGAAAATTTTGACATGAATGAAAGAGCATTTTATTATCTGTCCATTCCAATTTCTCTGCCACCCCCACAAATATCCCTGGACAGCAGACACATTATCCCTTCTATTCTAAGGACGTGTATCTAATCCATTACAGGGCATGCTTGGGTCCACAGAGCAAGCTGTAGTAAGCTGTTAGATTAGTTCCAAGCCAAACATTAACTCTCAATGAAAAAGAATCCCAGATGCTTGGGGAGAAAGGGGGTGGATAAGAAATGTTTGCTGCATTACACAGTGCACTGGGTAATAACAGTATTTGAAGCACGTGAGGGAAGGAACCCACGAGATGTACCTTGTCCTAGATATTCTAGCTTTATTTCAGGTCTAGGTGTGAAGTTTTGATTTTTCTTCTACCATCTTTCATGCATTTCAGTTCTGCATAGCTACAGACACACTTGCAATAAATGCATCATCCAAATCACACACTAATTAATACAATAAATAACTCTTTCAATTCAAAACACAGAAGCAGATGTGTTTGCTGCAGACCCAGTTTGCCCACCAAAAAAGCCCCATTCCTTTGATGTAAGATCAGATAATGATGGTTAGTCTAGGAGGCTGTATGATCTCAAAGCTTATTTAGCTTGTAAATTCTCATGCAGTCATCAGCATTTGTTCCACAGTAAAGACCCACTTAGTGTATAAGAAAAAAAAAAAAAAANAAAAAAAAAGACCCAATGGGAACTTACTTGCCTGTTTTTGGTTATTGGGAAGATACTTTCATTGATATTCCTGGCTTGGCATATTTTTTCCACTGTACACAAAGATGACAAAGGTCATGCAATAGCATTTAAAATTTCTCATAGAACATAAATGAATCATGACTCATCCATGGGTACAGCATGTTCTTTATTTTTTCTATCAAGTAAGAGATAGTACCAAGTTTTTGTTTGCAGCTGCACAAATGGAATATGAAAGTTATATATCCCTGAACATGTTTCTAAAATTCACAGTGGAACAATTGTACTCAAGTTTTCAAAACTGAGCATACACAAGGCAGTCTGGAAGAACATCAGTAATCTTCAACAGTAAACATCTAGTGATGCATATCTCCAACATGTTGCAATACAGGAGATTAAGACAAAAGCCATCTTCAATTAACAGATCAGTGGTGGCATCTGACCATCAGTCTTCCAAGCATTAGTCACATTTGGACAGCATAACAAGACTGCAAATATTAGGGCTCCCATATGTTATGTCTTCACTTGACCCCTCCATCACAGTCACCTTTCCTGTTCTCCATTGTGTCCACGCTGTCACTCTCATTCCCACAGCAGCTCCAGGGTCCTCTCTCAGGGAACAAAGGGACAAAACAGAGGGTTACCTCTGTCCCCTACTTTCTTTGAGGTCAGAAACATGACAGCCACTCCAAACAGAAATGGGTTTATCCTGGATAGCCAGGGGCCTCATGTCTCCTACCTGCCTATAGCTAAAGCAATGTAGGGGAGGGACAGCACAGCACACAGCACCAAGGGCATCCAGACCTCCAAAAGAGCTCTATTAACATGGCCATCAGCCACCTGGGCACATCTGATTCCTCTCTGATCTTAATTTCCAGGGATTTAACGTAAAGTTTTCCCACATGCAGTTCCCTGCTGTAAAATCCATCTGCCTTAAACTTTAGGAGCAATCATCATCAGCCTCCCCTGACTTTAATGCTCCTGGCTCACCAAACACACTCAGATGCACAGAATTTCATTTACTGCACCAGTTCAGTAACTAATGTACTAACTTATTAACAGAAGGAAAAAAAAAAAGACAGCAATGAAATATCCTACATCTACAGGCTTAGGTAGCTTTAATTTGCTGAAGCAATTTTGTGCTTCATAAATCAAGTTGTATATTTAACCACTTTAGGTTAATCTGTATCAGGGAGCGCAGGAGAGGCAGGGTGGACATTTTGGCCAACATTTTAGCTTCCAAGTATTCAATCTCCAGCCTTTCAGCCCACACTGAGGCTCACCCTTCTGTCCTCAGGCAGGCAGAAAGTTACAGTATTATGAAAGAGCCGAGGCAACAAGTCAGAAACACAAGATAATTTCTGTTATGTCATGTAAAGTTTTGTTTAGTACAGACATGAATTAAATTGGCAGATTAATTTAACAGAGCAGAATACAAGAGTGAAAGGCATGATGGCTTGCGTTCCATTTCTGTGTGACACAGAGCTGCCCCTATTAACTTCAAATTATCTCCTTTTATGGACTCCAATCCTTTTGTATTTTTCACAACTGTAACTGGATGACGGGTTAAATACTCGGAAGAACGCAAGAATGTTTTCTTCTGCAGCCAACACAGAGAGTGGAATCGCTGAACTCGCTGCTTCTATAAAACAGGAAACTGTATTTTGGGTGCATCTGATTCACACTGCTTCCCACCATCAGCCTTATAAAGACGTGGTTTTGTCCCCCAGCCCCTGTGCCATGGAGGCAACTGGAAACTCTACTAATGCTTTTGTTTCTAATTTTTACCCACCTATTTACCCACCTTTTTATTCTAACACACTCATACTTCTTTAAGGTAAAGAACCTTCCCCAATCTCATATGCCTATAGCTCAAAACAGGTTACTGAGAATTTTTATTTTACAACTATATTCACCCTTCCACTCTCCCATAAACAAAACTAGAATGAAAAGCTGCACAGCTATGGAAGTATTTCCACAGCTTTTCAAAATAAAAATATCCCTGACTATCAGAAAGGTGTGTTAGTTCAAGTCCACAGGAAAAATCAAATCAACAAGACAAACACTCCTTTTTCTGTGTCCTTACCAGCACAAAGCGGAATCGGTGCCTAGTCCAATGTGCTTGGCATAAGCAGTGGCCAGGCTGCATGCTCTCTCCATCTATCACTTTAATTGCTGAGAAGGATACTGGGAAGTGAAATGTCTCTCCCTCCCTTTTTCCTACCTTTAATACAATCAAAGGCAGATGGACAGCTGAGAATCCAGTCTCTTCACAACACCAGAGCCCAGCACTGGGAGCAAGTGGTATAGAAAGCTCATTAAAGCTCAAGAGTGTATCTACAAAACAGTCAGAGGAAAGCAGCAAAGCAGGAACCTACACAAAGGCATCCTTTCTCTCCTCATCTTCAGGAGCCATCTCTCACCTACAAAAGCAACTCTGCAGGCACTATTGTGCCTGGAAGTTTTAACTTTCTCTGCAATTCCTTCATCTAAATACAAAATAGGGCTCAAACTACAGAGGTGAGGAGGTTCAGTGAAACAAAGAAATCATTTGCACTTAACTGGGGTTATTCAAAGCTCAGACTTCTCAAACAGTTGTAGAAGCACCTGTTCTTCAAAAGACCTTGTTTCTGTGAAATGCCTTTCAGGCCCAAATGTCCTGCATCTCAGTGAAATGGGGCCTGTGCAAGATTCAGATTTTGACCTAAATTTGTAAAAAAAATTTAACTGAACAATAGTCCATTTTAATACTCATTTACAACTTTCCCAAAAAAGCAAATGTATGACACTGTAGTACTGAGGTGCCACACTTCCCTTGGGATTTACTTTACTCCATACAATGCCACTTGGGATTCAAAGTAATAGTTTATGGGTGAGTGATTAATACTTTATCTGTACAATATTTTTGCTTGATTTTTCCCTCAACTATGCAGGTCCAGCAGAAGTGAGGTGACAGAGAGGAAGGGTGTTGACAAGTCTTGTCATCCTTGTTGGTACATCTAAACCAGGTGCCTGAAAATGGAAGTAGACATTTCAAGGCCACTTTGACCTACTTGGCATCTACAGTAAATAACTGGAAACAACATTCATGCTTCCTCCTTGCGGCATTGTTCAACCAAAACTGAGGAGGCCTGGCCACACCCCACACGCTGGTGACAAGTGATCACCAGTACTGCTCATCTGTGTGCAGTTCTTCTGGGGTGGGCAGGACTGACGACAGAAACTGTGCTCACCCCTCAATGCCATATCCCACTGCTGGAAAGCTGGACAAACCACTGGACAAGTCCAGAGCCTGCTCCTTCTGACCAGTTCTGCACCTCAAAACAGCCGGTTCACAGCCATGAATGGATTTTTATAGATTCCTGAGCAACTCAAAAAATCTCTTAATCGTCTGCTTCCAGTGTACGGTATTTTTTTTATTCTTCTTTCTCTAACATATAAAATCCATTCATAGCACACATATTTTATTTTAAAAATTAATGCCACACAAAACCATTGCACATACAGTGCCCTGAAGAACAGCTGAAAGAATTAACATGTTAGAAACACCATAATAAAATGAAGACAAAGTATAGGATTTATGTACTGCAGAAGTCTTAATCTAGGTATCTACCTATTTCTCAACACCTACAATCAAAACTGTTTTACTGTGAAAATTAGACATATCTGCTAACAAATATGTGTACTACATCACAATACAGACACCCCAGACTTTGGCAGAAATAAAGCCTGACCCTCAGCACACAAATACAGGCACAGGCATCTCTTGCAATGAAATTGTGAATGGAAAATTAGAAGCAAAGAAGCTAAAGGCAGAGCTAATAACACAGATGTACATTAGCAGTCTGAGTCTAAGAATGTAAACTTAGTCAGGGTGAAAACAAGATTGGCATTATATTGGCATTACTTCATTTTAGTACTGTTGCTTAATCTGTATATCTAATTCCTCACATAAAGCTTGACTTTGTGCTAAATAAGAAATGCCTTTGCAGTCCACCAGCAGGCTCTGTCTGTTTTACAAAGAAGGAACATCCATTTATTTCATCTAAAGGTCAAAAGTGAAATGCCTTTGGGAGATCCCATGCAACCTTAAAATAAAAGTCGCATTCCTAAACTCCGAACTATCTAGAATGCAACACAATGTCATTATTATTCCTTTGAAAATATAAAACAATTAATCATTTATATTAAAAGGAAAACTCTTTAAAAAGAAAACTGATCCTAAAAACCAATGAAATACTAACAATGAGAATTTTAAATCTTGCTGTTTGAGAACGGCAATTTATTTTCCTTGCAGTTTTATGCATTATGTAAGTCATAACACCCATAAATGTTTAAAAACCATGTGATGTAATCCTAGCATTTGTTCACTTGGAATAAAAGGAAAACAATTCTTATTCAAACACCAACAGTAGCCAAAGCAGCCAACCCCCTAATTCCTGAAACTTTATAGTGATTCTTAGCAGACTATGTTTATGCCATGATACCTACCTGCAACTATTCATCAGTATTTACTGACCCAATTTAGCAAAATCAGAACACAGAACTCCAGTGGAGCAGGAACTTCTGGCTGTCAGGTTTCTTATAGCTTCCTTCTTCATTTCTAAGTCTTAGTCCAATGTTCAAGATCTAAACTAAAGCTCGCTGAAACAACAGGTACCTTTTAGTCCTTTTAAGCTTCAAAATTATTGAATGTGCAAGCTATAAAACACCTGCTGCAATATTACACTCAACCTTCCTAATTTTTCCCTTCTACTGTATTTCTGCTCATATTATTAGTAGATTGAAAACTACACATTTATTTTTGTCCTAAAGGCTATATAAAATTACATCACACTGCTTATCCAGCTTCACAGTGTCAAACCACTTAATTCAGAAGAGGCATATCATGATCTTTTTGGACAACTTAAGACCTTTTTTAAAATTAATTACCACTTTAAACAGATCATTAGAACAATCTCCCAATACACTGTGTGGTTAATAGATGTATAATGCACACCAGGTTTATGATTACTTTCAAGGTGCTCACTGCCATCCGTAGATGCCTGGGGCTACCTGCTATCAACAGTGCATAGAAGGCACCATGTGTAGGAGGTGTCTTGCTACAGTGCCAATGCTGATCTTCTGAAAGATACTCTCTAAGGAGAAACATGCTTAGGAAAACCTCAAGTTTTACACAGTTAACAGTAATATACAATTTTCTACTACCACAGATAATTCAAAACAGGTTGCAAAAACCTGCATCTGTCTTCATAAGGCCTAAAAAAAACCATATTGCTGTTTCACCATTGCTTCATCCGAATTCATAGATTTTATCATTCTCCAGTTGTTTCAACACAGCTTTTAGCTAGTTTTAAAAGCTCCATATTCGTGACATAGAAAGCAGGTTTGCAAGGAAGTCCTGCAGCATCTGACCTTTCTATTTTCTCATGGCAATTTTAAGCATAGAAGGAGACAGAGATAAACCTAACACAGAACCCTGCCATAGCAAAAGCCCACTGAACTATTTCCAGGGAAAAAGACAGTTGTTCCCTGAACTCTTCCATGTTTTCAGACATACAAATTATATCTGGCAATAGTTCAACAGAAAGGAAGGAACACCAAAGGAAGAGCACAGACTAAGCATTTGTAATCAAACAGCAGCTGTAAACTTGGAAATCCTGCTCAGCAGCAGTTAAAAGGGCAAAATACTCAAATATACACAATGCTAACATCCAAACCTGTAGTTTGCTGCCTACTCTTTTCCTGCTTAATACAGACAAAGCTTGCCACTATATGTAAGGTCAAATGGTTTCATGTGAAGAAAGATGGGTAAGACTGAAATGAAAGTCAAACACATAGGGACTGGACTATTAGGGCACAAAAACAAGATGACAGGTAAGATAAACATAAGATAATGTAAATGGAAAGTAACCAATACAGTCAGGTGAAAGACACTGGGCTAAGAAAATGAGAAGAAAGAAGCAAAAGTGCTGTCTCTTTGGTGGACCAAACAGTAGTCTGGATGAGACACAGAAAAATGAATTTCCATCTCACCACTGCTTTTAGTAAGTAACTGTGAAGCCTTTCATAAAGGATTTTAAACACCACACCTTCCTCCTGCCCTGAGAAAGTGATGGAATAACTGAAAGCAGCAGGGAACTGGTACCTCTCATCACAATCTCTGTGATGTAGCTACACTTCATAACCTTGGCATTGGGGAAAAAAAAGTCTTTCTTGAAAGATTCAAAATTGAAAAATAATTACATTTTCCTTATTTTTTTTTATCAACTCACTTTGTTCTTTGAATTATTTTTGGAGGTTTTAAATCTACAATCTTCTCCTTCCAAGCTAAAGCAAATTAGGAAATGCAAATTAAGGGTGTTCTGTGAAAGCTCCATACAAGCCTGCACTGAGCAGAAGGTTCCTTTCTTCTCAAGCAGCTCTTCTGCTCTCCTGACCAGCTACAGTCATTAAATTACTATTGCTCTGAGGCAAGCCAAGCCCTCCACACCAGCCTGGCCTGGCCAAGGTCGCATCACCCCATCTGCCTTGCATTTCTCCTGCCTGGCAAGCCACAGCAGGGAACTCTCTGGTAGAAAACATTTATCCTCTCTGAAAACAGGTATGAGCTGTGAGAGAGAGCATGGCTGTCCCTGGCCAGCACCAGCCCTACCCAGACCCATTTAATATGGAGAAAATGAAATCTCAGCACTAGGCTCTGCAATCCTAAAGCAGACTGCCTGCATCTCTGCTGCTTGGTTGCTGCTGTAGTGGAGGATGCACAGATAGCTGAAACAGACAACTGGAAAGATATTTCCTGGTTAAGGCTGTTGAGTGGTGCCATGGAGAATGGGATCCAGTCCCTGTCTCTCCCATGAAATCAACTGAAGACACTGCACAAATCATTTCCACACTTTTCACAGGCAGGCACTAATTACACATTCCCCATTTTTTCTACATGTTTAGTGTTGGATCTTTTCTCAAACCAAAGATCTCAAAGTCCTGGCTTCAGCTGAAGTTACTGTGTTAAAAGTAGACTATGAAATGCTACTGAATGCTAATTAGGAGGTACTTTTGACATTATCCTCTCCAGGCTTTCTCTCCCAAAGAGTCAACAAAAAGCTATGAAACCTTTAGGAGAAGTTAAAGCACCACTCTGGCTTGCACAGACAGAGTGGGATGAAAAACCTGAGTGCAGCAATACACTGCCTCCTTCCTTCTGTGGAGTATGCATATAAAAATCAGTGCATGCTTCCTCAAAACATTCAGGTATTACTGTGATAGATGCCATAGGAAGCTCATGAGAACCTGAATGCATTTATTCTGCCTTCAAAGCACAACTTGATTATTAGATCTTAAGTAAGGAACAAGTCCAGAAAGGGAAGAGTAAGGCAAGAATTCCTGCATATTCCCTTGCTCTGGGAGCACATTCTGTCCTATGTATTGAATAAGATGTGATCCTGTGAAATCCATCAAGCAATTAAAGGCTAGAGTGATGCAAAAGGGGCCCATGTTTAGGTTGTACAGAGCTCGACTACGAAAACAGAATATTCCTTAAGCATTTTCTCTGTAGGAAGACATATTAATATGTCAGCACATGGCCAGTGGTGAGAAGGAAGTGCATTTAATATACATCATGCATTGAATGGCCACTGCCCCTCCATATGCAAATAGGATGGAGAGAAAGCAAGGCTGCAGCTTGCAGAAGCCAGTTAACAGCTGGCTGTGACCCGAAGGTCAGCCCCACTCATCCTGCACCCCTGCTCTAGGTCAGTGCAGCTCTGAGGTGAAACCACACCTTGAAGCGGTGGTTAGCAGAGTTTCTGCAGCACAGCCCCAGTCCCTGCTGCTGTTAACAGCTGCGGTCTGGCCCCGGCCCTGCGCCCTCCCCAGTGCCAACAGCGGCCGTCGGGCAGCCAGCCCTTCCAGGAGCCAACACTGGGAACCAGCCGGGCTGAAATGGGCTACTGCCCACAGCAAAACGTCACTGACACTGACATACATGAGAAAAAGGAGTGGAAATGTCTCTTTTGGCAGCCCTGTGGGACACAGCCACTTTAGCATTAGCCAGCAAGTCAGTCCAACCTGCCTCCCTATCCTGTCCAACCCTGTTAAATTAATCACAAAGCATTTTCAACAGAGACCAAAAACCTTCACTGCCAATGCCTTGCCGGTGTGGTTAACTACTCTTCTAATCCTACTACAATGGCAGCACAAAGGCTTGCTCGGAGAGCTGCTTGTTCTTATTACTCTTTAGGGAAAGGCAGGAGATCCTTTTCCCCACCAATGGATCCTGCAATACTTCACTGCTACCTGATATTACTGGGGCAAGGAGCTAACAGTGGCTGGGAGCTCTCCTAATCAACTCCACATGGAAAATTGTCTACCAGCAAAAAAATCACTGCTTACAAAAGTCAAGTCACATCCATCCCTCACTTTACAGTCGTGTTTATATTTCAATATTTTTTTCTGGATATCTCAAAAACATTGCACTTTCAAGAGAAAATGAGAGTGAAGTCAACTGATTGGATGCTTGCTTTGCATTTCCATCTCAATTTCGGATTTCAGCACATGAACGCAGAAAAAATTATTTTAATATTGATGCAATAGAGTGTTTTAATATTTGTAAGCGTATTTAAGACAGGTAATTTAAGTGCTCACCAAAAACTACAAGTAGTGAGGAGAATGAAGAACAGAAGCTGATTGCTGTATTTCCTAAAATAGATTGACATGAACTTTTCTAAATAAAAAACACCCAGGGATGCCTAAAATTTTTGGGATTAGGTGTAGTTTCACGCCTTTTATTCTGGAACTCTACATTTACCTCACCCGTTCTTTAACTGGTGGAGCAAACATCAAGTATCCCTGAGAGACAAAGTACTACAGTATACAGATGTGCCTATTTTGGAAGCAGTTGGATCACTTTTCCCTACGAGGTCAGGGTTTTCAGACCAAAAGAATAGCTCTACTGTTTGTCATCCAGCTGAGAACAGCCTGGGTTCCCTGTTTTGTTCAATGCTGTAAATGTAACTGTAAAGAATAAAATCAGTGCCCCCTAATTTCAATTAGCAGTGGGGGAAGAGGAGAACTGGTAACAATCTCCTATAATGACACTAAACTTTTTACAGTTATTTACAACAATCCAAGGCTTATCATTGTTTTGCAAGCCTTTCCTTTATTCATTTACTTCATTTCCCCTTCTTTCACTGGAAAGGAATTCCATGTTAAACTGGAAAAAAATTTAAAAGTTAAAATTTCCATTTCCAAAAGACTATTCTTAATCATTGAAATAAATTTATATGGAGATCTTGGCTGTTTTTACTTCATAAAAACTGGTGGGCATCATAAGGTATGCAGGTTTAAAGCCATTCTGTCTTACTACTTTTACTTTCGTCCTCTACCTTTACTCATGTAAATAATTCTGTGAATACTTGCTTGTTCTGGTAGAAAAAGCAAGATTTTTCTATTTTGAGGTCCTAAGCAGAAACAATTTAGAAAAAGTGCTTTTAAATATACTGTAATTAAAGTTAGGAATTATTTTGTGCTCTAAGAGGATCAGAGAGACATAGCCAAAATCACTGGATGGAAATCCCAAGTTAATCTGGTAGACTATCCTGAACCCATCACAAAATTCCCCTTGATCATTTGTCTTTTTTCCCATTCTAATATTTAGCCTCTATATTTAAAGTTTTTGTCTCTGTGGTTACTGCTGAAACACCTAAAATGAGAGCAGCAATGGCCAATACAGGAAAAAGCTTGGCAACACAGAGTTACATGTTAGGTCATGAGGGCCAGTGTGCTGCCAACTTTTGAGTGTGTGAACGCCTTTTATTCCTGAAGCTGATGATACTAAGAAATTAATCTTCAATCTCCATCAAATTCATTTTTATTACATACTTTCAAGCTTTCTACAATCCCTATCATAGCATATCACACAACTTACTTACATATCTTACTCTGAAAATCAGGAGGTTTTATTCTCCTTGCTTCACTTTTAGGAAAGGGAGACACAGGGAAGCTAAAAATACTGCCTTAGGGCTGCCAAAGCAGCCTGTGGCAAAATAGGGACTGGATTTCTGCTCACACACATGCACTCAGCCACATTCATCTGCAGCTGCACTGGATACTGCCTGCAACATTTCCCTCAGCCCACCAGGTCAGCTCCAAGCTCACCTATCCTTGGGCAGGAATGAGATAAGCAGCTGAACAGCGTTATGGAGCTAGAGATCCATGCTATCTGCTCAAACAGGGTATCCAGGCAGCCAGCTGGAGCTGTGCAGGGAGGAGAGCTCTTTCCTATTATCCTATCCGTACCAGCGGGAAGGGGGGAAAGGGACAGGATGGTACCAAGTTGGTACTAGGCCAAGCTCCTCACAAATATGCCAGCTCCATCCCTTCAGGCTGCAGTACCTCAACCTGTTTGCAATTCTGCCTGTAGCTGAGAGAGCAGGTGGATGTGCAGTGGGAGGGGAACCACTGGAGATGCAACGACTGCACTGGAACCTTCAGATAAAAAATTACAGCCCTTGAGGGGTCTGTGGCACACAGCGTATGTCCAGAGGCAACACTGGAGATTTACTTCTCAAACAGACACTCCACCTTTGGAATGAGATACAACATCCTTCATATCTAAAAAGGTCTGATGAATATGTCAGTGAACAAAGTGAAATGGAAAATAAAACCTTGGACTGCTGAGTGAGAAAGTTTGTAATTTAACCTGAAAAAAGAGAAAAAAACCCCCACACAATTTTATTTTTACCACTGAATCAGAATACAGGCTATGACAATTTTATTGGCGAGGGAAAAGACATTCATTGGAACTCTTATTCTTCTTTGATTATCTATCAAGATCCATGGTCTTCACTTAGGAGTGAGAGGTCTCCATAGATTTTATATGTGTTGGGAGAGAGGGCAGGAGGATATCACACTTTTCCTGAAGAAAAATAAATGGAATGAGGAGAAAGGAAAAAAGAGTATCTGCAACAGATAACTACTTATCAAAATGAGGTTTTATCACCATTAGGCATAATGCATCTCTTAGTCCTAAAATGAGTGAGCCATGCTAGATACGTTTGCCTGAAATGAATGATAAAATACTTTTGAATATTACATGTAATACTGAGGGGGTGCTACAGGCACCTCCTCCTGTGAGTAGGCACCAATGACATATCTAGAACAGAGAAAAAGAAAACGCTGAAAAAGATAAAGTGTCCGTATTAGTGTCAGAAATGAAGAAACAGAAATGAAGATTTCAGAAACAAGTATGTGCATAGGTACTTCCCTCTATAATAAAAATAAAGGAGATGCTTCTGGTAAAAAAAATCTTAGTCAAGAAACAAATATGCCAATACACAACAGCATACTTTGCACAGGACTGAGAATAGTACAGATTGCAGTGTACAGGAATTGTGCTTGGCTGATACTGCAGGTTCCAAAATGAAGTTGTTTATTCAAACTATTTATAATTTCAGAAAAAATTCTGATAAATATAAGAGTGGTGGTAATACATTTTCATTACCCTAGCAATTACTTTACTGCCTATTCTAAGACAAATACACATAATATTTTTTTAATATAATTTCTTTTGCATTTTTCTCCAAATTTTTTCTTTCCAGTATTTCTTGATAAGGCCTGGGGAAAAAAAACAAAAACAAAAACAAAATGCACAAAAAACCAAGTCACCTCTTAGTCCTTTTGGATTGCTTTTTTTTCCCATTTTTTTCTTCAAAAAAAAGCCCATATGTATTCCTGCATTTCACAGGGATACTAAATGCTGTGATATGTACCGTCAGTTGTCCTTAAAAAATAGAAATAATAAATCTGCTGCGCACAGCCACAAAACTTTGGGGTTTCAGTAAACCTTACATTCTTAGTTTCTCTTTCCTGAAATCACCTCTGGACTAAAAGACCACTAAGTAATCTGTCTCCTTGGTAATGTTAAGAGTTACAACAAGGAGGAAAACTTAGGGTACCAAGAAATACATCCACCACCTTTGCAGCTAGCTTGAAGTGTTCACTTAATAGTGGGAAAAATTAAGCCAAACTATATAGAAAAGGTTGTCTTGTACTCTACTTATAACATTCTAGAGGATGTCTCTTTGTTAATGTCTTTATTATTTAAAAAAAAAAAATCTCTTTGATGACTCATCCAAGAGCCTGAGGAGACACCTTTCCCTTGGTAATTTACCTTGATCACAACACCTAAGTAGTTTCTCACCCGTCAACACATCCAGAAGCTTTTAATGGCTTCCCAACATTAGACAATAGCATATATTTTCATGTGCTATATTTTAATTGACTGAGTTTGTAGGAAGTGATGATAGGCTCATCATCACTAAGCCCCAAAAATTAAACAAGCATGAAGAAATGAAGTGATTACAGACATGACATTTTGGACTTTCAGTTTGGGGAACAGGGTAAGGCTGGTTATAAGGGACAAAAAAAGGCACAGAACATCTGACTAGCCTCTATTTTCCATCTGTAGGCCTGTCAAGATAAAATCATCCTCAACCGAGCTGAAGAAACTCTTTTTTACTCTGCTGATCAAGACCACTAATCTACTTCTCTGCATGTAATAATTCTTCAGTGACAAAAGTAATTTCTCATGCCATAAATAAATTGTTGAAAAACCTTAAGAGTAAGAAAAGACACATAGATCTTACAGACATTTTCTGGCTTTTTTACAGCTTGTTACCTCCCTTTTCTCATGGCCTGCAGGTTTTGAAGGGGATGCAACCGGCATTGCTCTGGCTCCCTAGCACAGTTATCTGGAGAGTTCAGCTTGAAAGGCAACTTCAGGCAGGGATGGAGCAGCGCTACCACTTCAGGCTCTACTGGAGAGCAAACCTCTCCAGTCCCAGCAGGACAGGCAATGATGGACTCTCACTCGACATCCTTGGGCTCACAGGAAGAGATGAAGGGTGTCGCTTGGGATGTACAGCCCACCAGCTGATATGCACTCCTCTGCCCCGCCCGTGGGAGGATGGGCAGCAGGTTCTGCTGCTCCTCCTGCAGGAGCACATCCTTGCTCACAGCCAGTCCAAACCTCAGCAGCTTCAAATGCAGGTACTGACAGCAGGTAAAAGGCAAATCATGTTGATTCACCTGCAAGGCTTAATGTGTAGGAGGCACCAGCCAGGAAAAAAGAGCTGGCATATCTTTTCCATACTTCACCAGAGTAAAGCAGGTGTAAGGAGCAGGCTGGAACATCATCTGACCCCCAGGGAGCACAGCACACACACAGGAAGGAACAGGGGAATGACAAAGTGTAGCCATTGGCCTTACCCAGACAATATACTTAGAAATCATTTCTTCACCCAGGTGCTACCTCAGGACTTCATCATAACATGGAAAGTGCCTTGACTCTTTCACAGTCCCGCCCCTTTTCCATCTCCCCAAACAAAGGCAGGTAAATAACCAGTCTAAAGAAGCTGATGGCTTCTCCAAAAACAGACCCAGTCTTAGACTTAATGGTTCACTAAATAATTCCTGCAGCCAGTCAGATACTGAAGCATCAGCACCAAAATTTGGTCAAATGACTAATTCCTATCAATCATATCATTTGATATTGGGCTATCAGGATACAATCGGTTCTTAGGGAAACACGCAAATCACTATCCATCACTGACAACTATGAGATAGGTAAATTAAGAATGCACATTATAACTTTGCCTTTAGCATGGTGTGACTCAGATTTTAAAAATGCAGTTTCCATCTAATATATAAATCTAAGCACAGGAATTCTGCAGTTTATGCTTTCAAACACAGTAAACAATAGTGGAAACAAATTACTTTACACACAAACTTATTATGTTTTAATGAGTGGCCTTGAACAAAAGTTTTACATTTTACCTAATATTCTAGAAATTCATCAGTTGTCCTCAGATACAAAAATACTCATATAAGAGGCTCACGTTTTAAGCACACCAGAACATTCATTTATTTTCAGCAGTTCTTCATACAATAATATGTGCAACTTTGCAAAAATCTCATTCCGTTTTCAAGACTGATTTGATATGATTTATAGATCTCTGGATTCAGAACTATGAAATATTTTTCTAGACAGCTGAACCACATTTATCAGAAAAGTAGGGGTATTAACCAAAACAATAAGCGACATGACATAATCACATGTGCAGCCTCCCATATCAATCAATTTCACAATTTCCCTTGCACAATACAGACACACACTGTGCCATGTGCAAATCCATCCCATGTAATCACCCATTATCCTTCCAATAATGGCACACATCCGAGAGGGCCCAGCAAGGGAAACGCAGAACTTTTCACATTTTGCCCATGAAATGTTCAGACTTTAATCCACGATGTTGAATGGGGATTCACAAAAAACAAAGAATTGCTTGTGGGCCATGTGGTACAGGGTAACAGCAAAAATAAACCTGAGCTCAACAGAAGACACTCAGCACACAGACTGTTTAGGCATTGCATTAAAATGTGCATGCTGTTCTATTTTGAAAGTTAAATTGGTTCTATTTAATTATAACCAACAGGACACATTAAAATAATAGATGTATTGACATTGAACAAATATAAAGTCTTCCACTGAAGTAGAGTCCAGATGTGCATGTCTGTCAATGCACAGATGTGTCTTATATTGTGTGAGTAACTAAAGTTGTGCACAGAATTGTTAATTTGCAAACTCTGGACCAAAACCATAAGGTTCCAGCTATACAGGGACCACGTAGATGCCATCTCAGGCCTTGACACAGGGTCAGTTAATCTTGATAACATGCTACTTGTGTTTTCTGCAGTTGCATTTTCTGCTGGCCTGGTAGCATCCAAAGCAGTGTATCTTGAGGACCAAATAGACCTTTTCCTCTGGCTTTCACATTGCCAAATCAATTCTAGCACCAGCAGCTCCTGTGGTATCGATGAGAAAGTTTTTTGAATGTAAGGAAGGCATTTAGAACAAACACCTTTTAGTAGGTGTATATTTTAGTGTGTTTATTACCTTTACAAAGGCTGTGGAAACACAAACGGGTGTAAGGCAATCACTTGCTAGGCTTGCTCCTTTAAAGATTTTATTTGAAGGCACTAATAAGAAAATGTGCCTTTTCTTACAATGACAGTACACAGCAGCATTCTCACAAAACAATCTTCCTAATTTCTGACCTATGCAGTTTTTTGGCTTTACCCTGTCACCATCATCTTCTTTGGTCTCCTTGATACTCTAGAAAAAAAACTCTCCACATTCATAGCCCCTTTGACTACTCTAAAAATCAATTAAATGGAAGGTGAAATTATTAGCAGCTTTGAGGAAATGAGTCTGCACCTGGCAGGAGGGAGGGCGCTAATCTACAATCACTGCAAGGTTAGCAGTTGCCTGCCCACACATCTCAGGGGCTACCATCCAAAGTTCTTCCATGCTTATGACACATCCAGTTCATTTAAAATCACAGCCTCTGTCCCAACATAATTCCTGGAAAATGCATCAGAAATCAGCATCCACTGTTTGTCTGGCCCGTGTGAATCAGAGCACATTTTCAAAGGCATGTTCCCAGAAAGATGGATCTACTTTTCTGCATGATTTGAACTGTTATTTTGGCATTCTCAAGGGCGTGAGCTGAGACATTATTTAACCCAATGACTTTAGGCAGTGGTACAACATTTGCTGGATCACCAAGGTCCATACTGGGAAGTAAGTTTTAAAATAGTAATAGAAAGTCACAGACAGTCGGATTACATTGCGTAAGAATTAACAGCACCAGAATCCATGTCTAAGTCTTCTCTCAGCTGATATTTACCAGTAATGACCACTGAAACAACCCCTTCCAGGCTGGGACTGCCAGGAGGGTCCCCACAACTGGTGGCTGTGGCCAGGAGCCAGAGCCAGCTCCCACAGCTGCTGTCCAGCTAAGCAAAACTAAATGCAGGGCTGCAACACTTAGTTCTTTCCCTTTTTCCTGACCTTTTTTCTTGCCTTTCTTTCTACTCTGGCCCCTGGAGATGCGTCATGCAGCCTTGGTCCTCAGAATCTCTGTCACACAGCCTTGACTCCTCAGAATCACTGTGCCATTAAAAAAAAAAACAAACCAAACATGACTTCCTAGGATAATGTTAAGCTTTTTACTTTCTTCTCACTTTCATGTATGCCTCTTGCTATTCTCTGCTTTTCTCTAAAAGTGTCCATGTCGATTCAAAAAAAAAACCAGCTGTTCTTAAGAAAGATACAGCCCCAGTCAATATATTTCAGCTAAAAGAAATAGGTTTCAGTAAAAAGTTATTCATAATTTTCTCAAGTAAAGCTGTTACACTAAAAGCATTTACTTTGGTCTTCCTTGCCTATTCTAACAAACTGGTAAAAACACACATGTATTTACAGCTAAAAAAGTATTTTGAGTTTTGGCCACAATTAGTGCTTGCACATGTATGTTGGCTTTATGGCAGCCAGAACTCATCCTTTTTTTATTCTGCTAGCAGATAACTGACTTACCATTGCCATAAAAGGGACATGCTTCAAGTACAATATGAAAATTCCTGGAATGCTTGAATCTACCCTCATGTAGCTGATTTTTCCCTTAATATGTGCACTATGAATACAAGCTATTAATGCACTAATTTCTCCTTAAACTTTTGTTCTAATTCTTTACAGCCCCATCAGTCCATACCAGTGTAATTTTTCAGCGTTATTTGGGGTTTCATTACAATCTTATGATTTGTTTCAATGCTTTTAGATGAACAAATATTTCAACAGAATTCTTCCGTAGACTAGAAAACAAGTTTTCTTCCACTAGATAAACAACTGGACTAATAAGACCAAAAGACTTACAATATCTAGTCAGCACATAGCTATCCAGTGAAAATGGACCAATTTGTTCTATCCCTTAGCTACAACTGAAACATTTGTCATGACAAAGAGAAAAAAAAACAAAACCAGAGCCTGTCTCATTCTGATTTCTGTATACTAAACTAGAACTCCATAAATCATCGATTAAAAAGAGAACCAGCTAATAAAACAATTTCTTTTCCACTAAATTACTGATTATTTGCATGACAGATTACACACTCCATTATGAATGTCCAGTGTGAATTACCTATAGAAAGAATCCTCATGTAAAAATGGCATTGATCATTGACTATGATGAATTAGAATTCTTTCTCTGACTAAACCATTTAGAAATGCTTTATCAGGTTCATTCCCTAGTGTTAAGACAACATCCACATACACAGAAGACACACTGAGAGGGCATCTTTACTAGAAGAAAGGTTGAAACCTCAGACCTCCCATGTAGCCAGAGAGAATATAAATCCCACAGCAGCTGAGACACACATGGGCAGAGAGAAGGCTGGAACTGGTATTTAAAGGTGGTAGAGGAGATGAATGTTACTTGCCTCAAATACATTTTTTTCTGGCAATGTTAGGGAACACCGCCAGACTTCTGGAACCTTTCAAGAAAGTTCAACATCTAAACCTGACTTGTGGCTTTCATCTTATCTCAATTCAGAGATGAAGCACAGAGTTTGCAAACTGGAGCTATTCAGCACATCTCTTCTGCTCCCATTTTAACACTTGGGCAGGGATCTCCACAGGAGTGACAGACATTGCCTAAAAACTTTCTGTTTCTTCGTTGTAGCATTTGAAATGTTCTTTCATAAGATATATATTGTTATCAACAGACAAGAAAATGGACAGTTTGTACCAGGCTTGAGTCTTATACAAAACTACATCTCTTCTAAATGCAAATGATCAAACTCACTTGATTTTTAATTAAAATATTCTAGTCTTTCCTACCAATCTCAGTGTATTAAACTAGCAATTAGGTTTATTTTATAATTCTGATAATTTCTTCTGCTGGTTCTCTCTCAGCCATCTTAAAAAACTGCATGTCAAAATGTGGTCTCTCCATCACTGCCACAAGCAGATGAAAGGCACAAAAAGATGAAAGAAACTTAATTATTACTTTGCAATTTGTTTACTCCACACACTTGACAGCACTTTGTATTTTGTCCTTCACATTGTTCTGTTGAAGAAGCACACCCTTCCTCAGACCCTGCAAGAAAGAAGCTGTTTACCAGCAGCAGTAAAAGTGAAGGCAGCAGATGCACACGGAGAGAAAAAAAGCATAGGAAAGGAGGGGAATAGAGGACGATTAGTGATTCTCTTGAATCTACCCAAAGAAACCCTTTAGCTTACAAGAAATTCCATAAAAGTAGCTGAATAACTTTGCTAAAAACACAATTACCCATTTTATAAATTAAGTTGGCACATTCATGGAAAATCTTATGCCATTTATTTCAGAACATGTGTGAGAACAGGATTCTTCAGATATGAAGGTAACATAAAAAAAGGTAACGTGGAAAAAAAAAAAAATCAAGAAGAAGGAAACCTGTCCTTTTCCAGCTCTTCTTTGGCTTCCCTCATTTCATTTTTGGACGTGTCCTTTTTATTATGTGGCTGTAAGGCAAGCCAAGCCAAAAAAAGGGAGCTTTTTTGCTGGCTGTGAGGCTAAGCTGACTCATCTCCACCCAAGCAGATTCCCAAGCTGCTGGGTCCCACTGCACCTGCTGACCGCACCCAGGCCTCAGCACCTTGCAGCAGAACTGCACTGATGTCACTGAAACAACCCAGCAGAGGTATAAAAGCAGGACTACAATTCTCATTGGAGACCATAAATACAGGTTTTCAGATGCTTGATAACTCAGCAAATCAGAGGTGAAAAGGGGTATTTCCAACCACCACCACTACACAATCACCTAAGCTGAGCTAATGTAACATTAAGGCTTACAATGCTTTTTGCCCATGTTGGAAATATAATGAAAGCACGCACAATGTTAAGAGGTTTCCTAAAAAATACATGTTTGAGATATTTTGAGATATCAAAGTGGTAAAAAGTGGGCACTGAGCTGAACAAAGTGTAGTAGAAGAACAAGGGACTGGAAGCTGATTTTGAACACGTACACTGTACTTTTTCAATTTAGAAAGTTTATTCAAGCTCCTCCTTCTGTAAGAGGATATATCAGAGATAAAGGAAGATTAAACAGTCAGGTTTTTCATCCTATAACTGTTTGTACATGCCAGAGAGTAAAAACAGACTAGTTTTTTGCACTAGTTATACTCTTTATGAAGAATGTATTTGCTATTACTTTACTGTAACTCACTTCAGATTACAACAGCATATTGGTAGTAATTACGTATTGATAATATTTTAACTTGTTCTATATTTTACTGACACACTGTCCAAGACACTGCTATATAAAGACTCTTGAAGGGTTAATGCCACATACTTTTCTGATGTATTAAATCACCAAGAATAATTCCAGCCAGTCACAACCCAGATAAATCAAAAATTCATCTTCTCACAAACATCATTACATTGCAGCAGAACTTCACACCTTCAGCTACTCACTAAAGCCACAGGTTGCTCTTCCATTCAGGTCATAGCCCATGCCCAGATTCTTCTCTTTGATCAAATTTTGCAAGGTGTTTGCAAGGTGTTGCAAGTGTTTATGAAGGGGAAAGTCCATGGAAATTCTGGGAAGGATGTACTATGTAACTTTTAAACACTGATGAAGTAAGTCAATTTATTCTCGTGTAGAGGTTGTTGAATCTTCCTTTGTTTAGTCTAGTTCTATAAAAAGAACAATATTCCTAAGCCTATCCCTAAAGAAGGTTTCTGACATCTTAGAACAATAGTCGTAGCTGCCTGCTGTAGCTCTGCTGCATTGCTCTACATAATCAGGGCAACTGACAGAATATACATCCAGCATAACCTCAGGCATTATACAGCCTAATGACATCCAGGATTATAAACACCAAGCAGACAAGTTGCAATGAAACATTGCAGGAGTCCTGCAGGCATTTGATACAAACACGCAGAAGCACAAACTGTGCAACTTGGGATGATAGTCCATAAACACTCTTGCTTATGCTGACACTCAACAGGTGACTCCAGGAGCGAAGTTCGTGGAGATGAGTCAGGACTGACTGCTCAGGGAGGTTCAGAGACTGCGCTCACCAACACAGCTGGCAGCAGGCAGGTGCGTGTTTTCAAAACAGCCTGCCCTTCTCTCCCACCTCCAGCACCCCATGCCATGATGCTGTAGAAGTGGCCAGAGGGAGAGGGGAAGTCGGCGGAAAGGACAACAGGTATAAAGGTCCCATTCCTTTGGGACCAAGGAGTCACCAGGCCTGTCCCCTTGTCCCCAGAGGTCCCCATACATTTTTCTGTGTATACACATTGAGTAATAACCCCCATTGCTGGGGGTGGACAGATGAACCCATGCCTACCACTCCTCTACTTCCCCAGCAAACACTGCTTGCCACAAGCTGGAAGGCCACCCTCCTGCCCAAGCTCTCGTGACCCTCTCTGGTGCACCCTCAGCCACCCCAGGTCCTATACTTTTTCCTGACAAGACATCTTGAGCCAACAGGAGGAAAAAGGGAGCACTGCACGTGTCTTCTTCAGGCTTCCACACCCCACCATAGCCTGGCAGGGTCAACCAAACCTGTTTTTCTCTGAAGCCTGCTAGCCCAAGAGGAGCTTCACTCATCAGAAATCATTTGAGTCTCCCCTTCTGGCCAGAAGTGACCATATCTCCCTCCTGAATTAACACTTGCCAGGGTTTGTTCAACGTGCTCTTGGTATTGTCAAGTCCTTGAGGACATTCGGGGACAAGGGTGTCAGATGGCCTCAGGGAATGTCTCAGCATCCAAGACAGTGGCAGTCCTAGACACGAACTGCTGCAGAAGGCAACTGCCCAACCCTGCCTTACTTCATTAGTGAAAGCACACCCAAGTGAAGCACTACCAGTGATTCAGACTCACTCATATGACTTCTCTTCAACTACATGCCAAAAGCCCAGGTCATTCTTTTTATCTGCTCTTGGTTTATGTGCCCTGTACATCTCCATGTCAGTAAATCATATTTCTAATGAAAAGAGAATAGAGGAATTGTTCAGATTAGTTGGAGGCGTCTATATTCCTTTTGCTTTTGGCTTCCAACTGCACGTGTCAGAATGCACTCCCAAATATAATGTAAAACTAGGAGAGGTGATGCAAGGAAGGCATGAGGACAATACAGCAGAGCTGTCTCTGCCTGGCCACAAACAGGACACCACTCTTCATACAGGGCTTACCCAGGGACAGGAACCTTCTGGCCTCCCACCAGTGCATCCCCAGTTGCCACCACACTCTCAGCTCAAGTAGCACTAGTGGAATCAGCACTGCCCTTATGGAAAAATTTATCACTGTTTTGGCATGCTTTTATCACTGTTTTGGCATGCCTCTCCCTGTTAGCTCCATAGAGCTTGCTCTCAGCTGTCCCAGCACCCATTTCACCAAGACTGAAAGAAGAAAAGGGAGATTGGTTGGGAACTTGGAGAGAATGCTAAGCCCACTACTGAGCAGTGGTGGACAGGAGAGCTCCTCCTTCCACCAGCGTTACATGGCAGCCAGTCCACTTGTCTGGAAGGTGACTCAGCCCAGGGCTCAAGTGCAGCTGCAGATCTCACTCTGCTGCATGCAGCACAAGGACCAGCACTGCAGCAGCATGGACTACGTACCAAAACATGAAACAGGCATTTCCATGGCATTGTTAACTCCAAACCAAGCAGTACTGAAGTTAGGAAACAGACTTTCTCCAAAGGAAATGGCAGCCTGAAGAGTGTCAGAAATGAGAGCCCCTGCAGAGATCCATCAAAACAAGCTTCTCCTGTAACCATGTCATGGGAGCAGTCTTTTATCCTGACCTGGAAACATCTTAATCTACTGCCCTGTCTTCCACTCTGCTCTCATTGTAACCTGAAAAAGAATCTTCTGAGAAGAACGCAGAACAGCACAAAAGCCCAGATTTACTATAATTATTATTTTCGTTATAATTGATCAAAATAAAGAACACTAAACTTCCAGTGTCGCATCTGGATGCACCTTATAG
The DNA here is from genome assembly GCA_013390045.1 of Picathartes gymnocephalus. NCBI lineage: Eukaryota > Metazoa > Chordata > Aves > Passeriformes > Picathartidae > Picathartes > Picathartes gymnocephalus. The sequence continues at coordinate 69,910 of WEKY01014481.1, forward strand.
TGTCACGTTAAAACCAATGAGAGCTGCAACGGAGCAGCTCCCTCTTTCTGTACTGAGGCACGTGATCATGACAGTAGCTGGCTCAAGGCTGGCTTTGCTACGTCAAATGCCTCTGTCAGAGCAGTCCTTCCAAATCTCCTTGTACGTATTTAATCACAGATATGTCAGAGATAAAAACAATTTTTCACTCTGTCAGCCCTGACAGACTGCAGAATCACCACCAACAACACAGTGCGAGCTGCTTCTGCCACACTTGCTTGTGCTCACAGGCATGGATGGTCTCAAGCCTAGAACAACCACGATGCACATATGAACAAACATTTACTGTGAGGGTGACTAAGCGCTGACACAGGTTGCCTAGAGGGGTTGAGCAGCTCCATCCTAGGACATATTCAAAACTTGGTGGAACAAAGTATTAAGCAGCCTGCTGTAGCTGTCCCTGCTCTGAGCAGGGGGTTGGACTAGATGATCTCCAAGGTGCCCACCAGCCTCACCAATTCGGTGATGAAGGCCACAGGACAACTAAGAAATTAAGAAGACTGTGGCTGCACAACTGCCATTAAAAAAAAAAAAAAAAAAAAAAAAAAAA
>WEKY01014481.1:83348-133777 GCA_013390045.1 Picathartes gymnocephalus
AAAGGTCTGTTTAGGTCTGTAAGGTTGTCTGTTTAGCTTTTACCTTAGTCTTAGAGAATAAGGAGAGAACATGGGACTCCATCCCTTCAGTGACCCAGGGACTAAAAGGATCATTACCCCTTTCTTTTGAGTAAACAGACTTAATTAGACTCAAAAAGAGTGGAATATGTTACTGTTTCTACACATCAAACCATCTATGCCTTAATCCCTTTCAAGAAATTATTATTTAAATAAGTTTATATTGTTGATGGACTAGGAAGAATCTAGTAAAAAAATTACTCATTATTAATACTCATTGTTATTTCTCATTAAAATTTATTTCCTTTTATGAATTTATGCCATCAAATTGAGATCCAGACGTCCTCTACCATCCATCCAATGCCTGATCTGCCCAACACTGATCTGATTATGTTTCTGTGTAAGAGGGGAAACTTTATAAAGTCTCCTTCTTGTTACTTGCTCTTAATTGTGTTTATGTCTTCAAGGGGTTAATACAGTAGCCATTCTTCAAGAAAACGTTACCTCTGCTTTTACAACTCTAATCTCTTGCTTGAGATTCGTATTGTCCCTTAGGGACACAGTATCACATAGAGTCACAAGTGAGTAGATGGGTGATTAGTAAGGTACCTTAAGGCTGTATCGTAAATCACTTTGAAGGTTGGGACTGTAGTCTTGAATTTGTCTGAGTAAGGAATCCTGTGAGCCCTACGGCAGCATGCTTGCATGATCATGTGCTGCTTCATGCTTTGAGTCAACTGGTCTGTTCTTTTTTTCCCAAGGAAAAACATACAGCAGTTACTATGACCAAATCATGGGCAGCCAGAAACATCGTAGTGGCATGTTGGGAGCTCTTTGTGTATAGAATCCAGTTTCCATGAGATGGACTCCATGAGGCTTGTCAGCTGCAGTGGAACTATACTGTCTCAAATTAGGGGTGATGTAATTTTTACTACTGCTTCAAGGTATTTAATTTTCATTCAACGTGATTTCCATATTAGTCATGTATCATTCACTGTGTTCCATAAAGCCAGTAACATGTGTTAACAAGGAGAGAGGAACTGATGTACAGTCATCATGCGTTATAAAGGAAGGATAGACTGAGATCCGCCCTGGACACGTGTTCTTAGACTTGAGGCTACTCATCTTTCATTAGGCTCTGAAAAGAATGTTCCATTAAGACAAGGACACATAACTTCATAGAGTAGCATAATTAATTTGGGGAGATTAAAGCTCATCCTCCTCAGGAAAAAAAGGGGTATGAAAATGCACTTGCCAAGTAGTTTCACTACTTACCCTGCAGACACAGTCTGTGAAGAGATGACAGTGCTGCATGCATGTAATGGGCAACCCCATTCACCTCTGCAGAAACTTCACAAACCCATTTATGTACATACAGAAAAAACAGGGGTTTTTTTATTTAACAGAGGGACAGGGACCATCCTAAAATTATTCAACTGTCATCTAAAGATCCCCCAATGTTTGCAGCATTTCTGTAAATATAGATTTAGTCTTTTCTTTGAGGAAAGTCCTATTCCTCAGTAGCTGAGAAGCCAGTCCTCACACCATTCTTTGTCTTTTTGTGGTCAGATTGACCTGAAGGTGTTTCAGCTGCAGAAATCTTGCTGTTTAATCTCAGAAATACTATACTCCTACTATATCTTCCTACTTCCAAGGTCATCTACTATCAAAAGTGAGTAGTTTTCCTAAGAAGGGACATGGGGAAATGGTGAATTAGAAGGGACATGGGGAAATGGTGAATTAAAGCAAAAGTGCAAGGTTGTTGCTTGCTTTTTTTTTTTCCTCTTGGGTAAAAGACAAACTCAGTTTTGCCATAGCTTCAAGAAATTTCCTTTTTTTCTGGCACTTCAGAAGCAAACATAATTTTAGAAAGTCTGATTAGCCTTTGCAGAGAGTCTGGTTAGTAATGTCAGCTGTCCCAGCATATTTCAAATAAGCAATGAACACAAAGACTGTGCTCCAGAGCACAAGCAGGAAAGACTTCTGACCTTTTGATCTGATGATCTGTTCCCAAAAATCTCTGCATGTCCAAAAGCAGCAAGACAAATACCAGAAGACTTGGAGAGTTGAGGAAAGGGGAAGCTCCAGCATTTCACAAACAGAAGAAGGGAGCAGCTCCCAGAGGAACCCAGCTGCAGCACAGAGCTCACGACCGAGGCTGTGAGAGACCTGGAAATGGGGATTGCTGTGAACTCCTGTAGCTCTCCTTCAAGCATCAGCCTCAGGCTGTCCATCAGCCTCCACAACAGCAGAGCTGCACAGAGTCTTTTAAAAACTGTCAGCCTTCCAGTACCTAAAGGAGGCCTAAAAGAGAGATGAAGACAGATGTAGTAATGGGACAAGGGGGAATGGCATTAAACTGAAAGAGGATAGGTATAGATTAGATATTAGGAAGAAATCCTTTACTGTGAGGGTGATGAGGCACTTGAATATGTTGACCAGAGCAGTTTTCGATGCCTCAACCCTGAAAGTCAACAAGACCAGGTTGAATGGGGCTTTGAGAAACCTGCTAAAGTGGAAGGTGTCTCTGCCCATGGCAAGGGCTTGGAACTAGATGATCTTTAAGGTCCCTTACAACCCAAACCATTCTATGAAAACATAACCCCAAGGTGAGATCCATGGTTGACTAACTAGGGAGCATGAGCAAGCCAGGACTCATGGTGTTGGTCTTACTGCAGTAATGGTGCAGGTTAATCACAGAATCAGTGAGGTTGGAAAAGATCTCTGAGGTCATTGAGTCCAACCTATGACCAAACACCACTTTTTCAACTAGACCATGGCACTGAGTGCCACATCCAGTCCTTCCTTAAACACCTTCAGGGACAGTGACTCCCCCACCTCCCTGGGCAGCCCACTCCAATGTATCATCAACCTTTCTGTGAAGAGCTTCTTTCTAAAGTCCAACCTAATCTTCCCCTGGCCCAATGCAAGACTGTCACTGGTTGCCTGGGAGAAAAGGTCAACCCTCACCTGACTACACCCTCCTTTCAGGTGGTCGTAGAGAATGATAAGGTCCCTGCTGAGCATTCTCTTCTCCAGGCTAAACAACCCCAGCTCCCCTAGCTGTTCCTCATAGGACTTGTGCTTGAGCCTCTTCACCAGCCTTGTTGCCCTTGTCTGGACTGCGTCCAGCACCTCGAGGTCCTTCCTGAATTAAGGAGCCCAGAACTGGACACAAGACTCACGGTGTGGCCTCACCAGTGCCGAGTACAGGGGGACAGTCACTGCCCTGATCCTGCTTGGCCACACTATTCCTGAGACAAGCCAGGCTGCCCTTGGCATTCCTGGCCACGTGGGGACACCCTGGCTCATGTTCATCAGGCTGTTGACTAGCACCCCCAGGTCCTTTTCCTCTGGGCCACTTTCTCGCCACTCTGCCCCCAGTCTGTAGCTCTGTCTGGGGTTTTTGTGACCAAAGTGCAGGACCCAGCCCTTGTTCTTGTTGAACCTCATGCTGTTGGTGTCAGCCCATCAATCCAGCATGTCCAGGTCCCTCTGCAGAAACTTTCCTACCTTCCAGCAGATCGACACTCCCACCGAACTTGGTGTCATCCTCAAATCTGCTAATTTGTGAGTCATGCCCCAGTCTGTATGATGCAGAAGGTCTGGCCCAGCATATAGGGGAAACTCATTCTCCCTGTTGGTGTATAAGCAGGTTAACCATTTTCTCCTCCTTAGCACACATCCCTGCCACGGTTGCATTATATTAACTGTAACATCTCTAGCTTTGAAAATAACAGGGACAGAAATGTATCAGAGTGGCATTGCCACCACTACAGGTTACAGAGCTAGCTACATCTCTAATATGAAAGTTACTTTCAGGAAGCTGTGTGTTTCTGCAGCAAGAACTTTCATAATGAAGTCTCCTAGCAGATTTTACAAATGCACTGTGACTTACGCTGTTCAGGCCAGATACAGTATACAAGGCAGCTCACTTGAAATTTGTTTTTTAAATCTCTGTGCTATGCTATGTGCTGCATTAAACATGCCCCAAAAGGTTACATGTATCCAAACTGTCTACTCAGCATGATTTGTAAAGAATTAGTGGTGTGGGATCTCAGTATATTGTTGCATGGATTCTGTCTAATTATTAAGGACATGTGACCCATTGCTTTAAGTCTAAATAATTAAAGCTGAAAAACACAATACTTCCCTGGCTCCACTGTTCTTAATAATTAACTACAGTGTTATGAGAGCCATTTTGTGCCACCAGCTTTTAAGCAAAACAGCATGATGTCTCCAACAGAAAATTCTAATTTTAGTGTGTGCTATCAAATGGTCTAATGTTTTCAGTCAGGTTTCAAAGTGATTGCAACATGTTTGTAGAAACCCCCTTAAGTCAGTGGGTTTAAGCACACTTTGGGTCAGGCTCTAAGCATTTGACCTTTTCTGTTAGTTGCTGGGAGATGCAACAGAACACAATAGGATTGCCTGGATTTAGTTTTCAGGGTAACAATTAATAGAAATTCTTCCAGTGTGTGCTGACAGTGAGGTTTCATGTTAATCGTTACTGAAGTTCTGCTTTTCAAGCCTCCCTCAGGTAATAATGAGTGACTTAACATCACTTAACATCTTTTGGCTTTCCTGGTTTTGTAGTTGTGTGTCATATGTATGTCCTATCTCTGTTTGTGCTGATAAACATATTCCCTCCTTTAAGGAGGTTCAAGTCTTAATTTCTGAGGACCAGAAGTGGAAAATAGGGTCCTGGAAGAGTGAGTCAGAATATATCCCCAGACTGGTCACCTGTATTTGTTATCAACCAGTGAAGTTATGTCTGGAGTTTGTCTTAAGTAGCAAACATGCAAGCAGAGAGTGTCCTATGGCACCTATGACACCCCCCAACATGACCCTTGGGCGATACCTACAGCACTAACTGTAAGTCTTTCATCTGTACTCCTTGCCTATCATCGGCTGAAAGTACAGGCTCAGTTTGATAGAGAGCACTTGATTCATGTGGCATATTGGTGTAAGGAAAAACATGGGATATATAAAGCAAGACTAATATTTATAAAGTAGGCTGTGAGAATTTCCTGACTTCAATTCATGTTTAATTAGAGTGCCAGTTTTGGAGAAACATCCCATCTGTATTTTTGGGGTTTTTTTCAGTGCCAAGGAGCCTACCACAGCCCCTACTAAAATTTTCCAGTAGTTGATTACTCTTAGATTAAACACAGGTTGATTTGACCACACTGATCTAGCTTCAAAATCAGTCTCTGAGCTTTTGTTTTAGCTTTGCAAAGTAGATGAAAGAGCTCAATATTACAAGTTTACTAGTTTCATTATGTCATTATATAGGTACTTTATGTATAAAAATTAGCATATTTTTTAAATCACAGCCAGTTAAGGAAAAATAACATTTTCTTTCTCATTTCTTGCATACCTTCCATAAAATCTGTAGACCAGGTTATCCTGTCACTGATCCTGTGCAATCCCCCTAGGAATGGTTATTAGATTTTGCAGATGTAACTGAAAGGCAAGTGTGGCCCTTTATGTATGTTGGCAGGCAAAGAGCATCAGAGGCATTTTTGCCTTCAGGATAATTGCAAAATTGTTTCCTTTTTTTTTTTCTTTTGCCATCCACCCATGATGCCATCTAATTTGATGTTCCTTGGCTGCTAGTTCTTAGCCTCATTAACCTTTCTTGATAGAGTGTTCCAACATTTATGATTCTCATGTGAAAAATGCTTCCTGACGGCTGGAATTTGTTTTTCTTTAATTTCTACCTTTGCCCTCTTGTCCTATTATGCATACTAGGCTGAAAATAGTAACTTGAGATTGGTGTGCCTACTTCTTACAGTGTAATGAATTCCAGTTAATGCTCTTGCTTTTTCTTTCTCTTAAGATATCATGGTGATTTAAAATTATTTAATGAACAGTCCTACTTATTTTCACTTAGGTCTCTTGTGTTTTTACATTTAGTAATAATTATTCTGTGAAAGGAAAGGAGGAAATTCAGATGTGTATCATTCATCACTTGGCCTATTTCCACAAATGTAATATTACCCTGATGCTAACTTTATTGTCTTACTTGGCATGTGGAGTAGGGCCAATGCAACATTCTGCTGCTGTGGGCAGCAGAACTTGACATTTGTAAGGTTAGAATTTCATAAGTCAATGCAATTTCACTCGACAGAGTGGCAACATCTCAGTTCTTAAATCTAAATCCATTTCAGCTAGCTGTGATGGTCATTGTCAAATTTGCAGTGCAGGAAAGTGGGAATTTAATCCCTGTTCACAAATAAAAGCAGTTTTTCCCCTTTTTGGGGTCATACAGAGACTCTTATATACTTGCACTCTACACTAGTAGCAACAGACAGAACTTCCCATCCAGCACAGGTCAGCATTAAAAGTACCATTGCAAAGGCAGTTTATTTTTAGTGCATTTTCTTTAAAATTCTGACATTATTAAAAGGTTGAATGTAGGTCTGTTAAGGGCTACTAATACAAGTTAGGATTGGTCCATAATGCAGCATCTTTTCTTTATATGGATGCGGATTAATTTGTAATTTTAGGCAATTTTGGGACAGAGTGCATTGTGTTCTGTCGTATTATATAGGACTAATCAGAAAGTCTACCACACTGTTTCAATTAACTTAGAGATTATGTTAAGTCCTTTAAGTTCAGCTGGTCTAGAGCTTGGTGGCTTTTCTCTTTTCTTTCTATTGTTTACTTAGTTGTTTCCTAATACAGGCTTCACAGGGTGAAGAGAGAAACTCAAACTGTGACACTTGATACCTAGGAAAAAAGGTTATTCCACTGACAAGAGAATTGTTTACAATTGTTTACAAACAATTCTCCCCAGTCAGACTTTTTAATTAAGTTTAAAAGGATGAATAGAAAGAGGAGATTGTACGTTACCTAACTGGGGTGTTAGGAATGAAATAATGCAAAGAAACTCTCATAGTGTACTAAGAAAGGGCAGCTGTTCTTGGCCTGAAAGGATGAAATTGTGGTTACCATTCACTGGCAAGTATTATGTTGTAAAATTCATCTCTTTGGATACAATTGCTTTTAGAGCTGTTTCCTCTTTTGAGTCTACAGTTTTCTAAATGAAGAGTTTTGTTTCATGGTCTCTGTCTTATAAGAATATCGGGCAACCCAGTATTTTCATCTTTGAAAATGGTTATTTCAGCATATATTGAAACATACACACCTTTGTCTGAACTCATGAAGAAGCACACAGTAAAGGCAGTTTTGGCTTTACTGGCTATTAAAAACCTCCTCAAAAGTGTCTGCCTTTTGGCTGAGGTCCTATTTTTTGTATAGAGAAGGTATTTTCTGGAAGGTTATCTTGCCTTGGACAAAGTTGGACGGATTAATCAAACTGGAAGTTTGGCCCATCTGTACAATCTTGCATAATGTATGTCATTCATCCTAGATGGAAAAATAATCCCTTCTGTGAATTTCTTTAATTATGTTCTAAAGACTCACAAAATTTACTATCTTTCAAAGTCTCCTTTTAGGGAAAGTAATTGGGGTTCTTTCAGCTAATTAAAAAATACTGTGCACATAGATAATTCCAAATGTCTTCTTTTGCAAAAATAACCAGAGGTCACACTTTTGCTGGAGAGAAGGTTATACTACCAAAGTTAAGCATTTACTGAGTCAAGCATTCCAATGCCAGGTTCTTCTGGGAGGTATCCTAAGAAAGAGAAACCTTCCCTGAAGTACTATAAATTCAGTGATGATGAAATAATACTAGGATCTTCTGGAAATTCCATTTTAGAAACCTATTTCACAATTAGGACAGTGAAATGCATCTTCTCAAATAAATTGAGACTTTATCAGGCATGCATTTCTACCTCCTTGCATTTCTTTTCATGCTTCTGAATGCATGCCACACATCCATCACTCCTTTTGCTAGCTGCTGATCCAAGAATTTCTCCACACTCTCAGGAAAAAGTGAACTCTATGCCTGAAAATCTTGTTGCCTACTTGCTGATATAAGTTATTGAATTGAGAAACTCACTAATACAAGTTTTTCCCCTTCATAATGGTTCATGTGTTGAGGAGAGTAAATGTGCAATGTGATGTGCTTCAGGGAAGTCAGGTTTTGGAAGGGCTTGGCTTCCCTTCACCCTGCATTATCTGGGCAGGCTCCGCAGCGGGTCTGTGGGGGAGGAGGTGCCTGCCAGGCACAGCTGAGCCTGTAGCATGGTGAGTGGGTGTCTAGATAGGCACAGCAGTTCCTGGTTGTCCTCTGGAGACGTCTCTGTCTCTTCCCTGGTTGCACAGTCAGCAATGAGTGTCAAATAGAACCTTCTGAGATGTTTGAGCAGCACACCTCATCTTCCAGGTATCCATAGCCTCTTGTCATTTGGAAAACACTGCTGGCTGTGCATGGTAACATGGGCTCAAGGCTTTGCCTCTGAGCATGTTAAGTCCCCAGGCACTTATTTATGGCTCTGAGGCTTTTGTTTGTCGTGACCCGGCGGGGCACAGCTTAGCTGTGTTTCATTGCAACCACATGCGCGTAACGAGAGGCATCTTCTGCCTTCTCAAATCCATCTTCAGGGCAAGCCCACCGGGGAAGGCTGCTGCTATCAGCAGTCAGTGTCTGCCACAGCCTCTCCTGAGGAAGCTTTGCCTGATGCCAGGGGACAGGGAGATAGGGGTTCCCTAAAAGATAGGAGGCCCCTGCTCCACCCTCCACAGTGATCCAGGGTGAAGTGTAGGAGGGAACATGCTTGCTGAAGTGAAGGGCACTGCATGTTTGCTACCTGGCTCAGCACCCCAGTCAGCAGGGAAGCAGGGAAGTGCCTCTGCACAAAGGGACACCTGGGAGGATAAGTACAGTGTGGTTCTTTTAATAATTTTTAAGCCTGAGTGCATCTCAACGTGGCAATTTTTTTGGTAAAGAAAGATCAGGAGACAGGAAGATGAGAGAAATCTAGTAAAAAAAAAATCCCAGTGAGAAAATGAATTATAAAAAAGCAGCAACAGAAGGAATAATAGTGCTTTGTTTATTCTTTCCCTTTGAGCTTTGTGGGCATATAATAGATTTCCACTTCTTGCTCCTACTTTCTATTTTCTCTACCACCCGCAGTGTCCTTTCATTGCCTCTCCAAAGAGGCCCAAGAGTGCAGCCACCCTGCACAGACTAACCTGGACTCAAAGAGCAGCGTGATGAAGCCAGTTGCTATTTGTATAGCAACATGACATTGCAGGAAAAGAGTTCAGTCATGCTCAATTTTGCTTCTGGAATTGCAAGAGCAGCACATTGGTGATGGAGTGGTGCAGATTGGATGGAACTAATTATATTAAATTGTTCCATTAGAACCTGTAAGAGTGTTGCACCCAGAAGAGCAGGCTTATTTGACAAGTTGATTTTTATGAGGCTTTATGGAGCATTTACTTTTTATCTGTATGAGTTCAGTTCACCTTCTTGCATGAGAAAAACAAGAAAAGGAAATCTTTACCAAATTTTCTGTAGAATTTCCTCCCCCTTTCTTCAGGCATTTTCGTTTCTCAGCCAGGAAGAAACTGGCTGCTCAGGTAGAATGAAATGTGGAGAGAACCCAATTTCATCTTCTTCCCTGACTGACTGTGTCCCCTGTGGCTATCTTTAGTAGTTTATTTAAGAAAAAATCTTAGAACCGTTAAGGTTGAAAAAGACCTTTTAAGATCATCAAGTCCTACTAACAACCTAGCACTATCACCATGTTCACCATTAAACCATGTCCTCTGTAAGATGAAAGCTTTTCACCTTAAAGACGCAAGGACTCCAACCTTTCACTCTTAGTTTCCAGTTGGATGAGAGGCAATTTCTTTTCCCAGATATTGTATTTTCCAGATACACAGCAAGTGCTCCTAAAATCTGATATTGTAGACAGCTGAATAACTTATCAAGGCATTTTATCACTTGAAGGTATATGACAGAATACTCATGTTTCACAGAATTTTGTCCAATTTGTTTTTCTGAGCCTTAGATTTTACTGACACCACCAAAACACTACTGGTCAGGGCAGACAGTTATCTTTTTTTCATCACTAACGATGACAACTGGGTTCCTAGTGTCACAACACTGCTATTTATTTTCCCTGATGGGGCTTCATCATGCTTTTAATGAACATTAGTTAAAAACAGCTGCTAGACAAATTCCTCTGGAAAATTCCAATTACAACAAGTATAGAGATAAGAGATAAGTTTCAAGCTAGTTTGCACACTTCTGCTTAAGAAAAAGCAGCAGCACAGAAGTTAGTTTATGTGACTTGTTTTAGTGCAGTCAGAAGATTCAGGGTAGCTGTCAAATGATTTTTTTTAATGTGCTCCTTGAGATTTTATGTTTACTAATTCTGTTTTCTGCAAGTCAACACTTTTTTTTCTCCAACTTAGTCTTGCTGTTTCAACTACCTCATCTTTATGATGGTTATAGCAGTTGAATACTCTAAATTATCTGCTTTATTGTTGTGGTCTTTCCATACACAGTTCTCAGGAGTAACACTGAAGTATCTTTTCCCTTCATGGGCTGACACAAGCAACAGAACTCCAGATGTGTAATACCAAAGCTCAGTCTACAGACAGGCTACTCTGGCCTCTACTTCCTGACTTGGGCTGCATTAAGGAGCCAAATGTTTGTAATTGTTGTTTTTCAGTCCATTTTCTTTTTTACTACACTTCCTCGTGTGATTCCCAGACTATATTTTATAAAACAGCCTTATGGGCACACGGCTTTCAAGCTGCAGAGACAGCCGCTTCCAGCTCAGCTCACTTGAGTCTCCCTCAGCACGTAGGAAAATCAGAAGCACCCATTCCTGTTGCTGCCTGCTAGCATGGGTGCACTTGCAAAGAAACCTGTAGCATACCTGCAGCTCCAACTAAGGAGGCTGGAACTAGGGCATTAGGGGAGTGAGTGTATATAACAGGAAGATGAAAGGAGTGATTGCACAGCTTTGAATTAATGAATTCAAGTTCATTTGTAAATTCAAAGAATAAATACACCCATTTATAAAGGCAAGAGTTGTTGCCATCATCAAGTAAGTCTGGGAATACCCCTATGTAATATTAATTCAACAGTGAAGTTCAGTTTCTTTCAGTTCAATAGCTACTCTTTTTTTTTTTTTTAAACTTGGTTGTAACTCAACTCCCTGTTTCTTAAATTGCTTTCCATCTACCCACCAAGTTAGAGACGCAAAAAAACAGGAAGAATGGAAGGAACCATTCTTCCCATTATTAAATTGGAAAACCAAGTCCCAGAAACTTTTTCTCCAGTTTTTTTTTTCTGATTTTTGAATACACTGCACTTACAGAGAAGACTTTTAGCTTTGCTATTTTTGAGAAATGGAAGAAAATGATAGTATGTCCCTACATACCCCTTGTGTTTACATTTATCAGTGATTTATTAAGGAATGGCAAGTATGCTAACTCATTTTGTCATAATAAGATGAGTGGTAATGGTGCTGTTCTCTAGTCCAGGCAACCCACAATTATTTGATATTCAGCCACTCTGGAAAGTTCATTTTTCTGCCTGCTGTTCACCAAGGATCAGTCACAGAGACAACAGAGACTTGGGAGTTCTCAGGAATATTCTCTCTTTTGCAAATGAGTGAGCAAGTGAAGAATGTTTTTCTTTTCTGCATTGCTAGCCAAGAACTTTCTCCACGTGCTTGTGGGATGTCCTGTTTTCCTCATGCAGTATGTATTGCCGTGTCCCAAAGAAAGACAGATGCTGAATGCCAGGAGAAAAAAATTCAGTGCAGGAAAGCATTTTAATGAAACAAGACATAAGTCCTCCACAGAAAGTTTGTAACCTTGATGAGATCAGATAGCAAAGTGATACCAAAACTGCTTTTGATATTCCATTGATGCTCCTCCACTTTTGACTATTGATCTGATGCACAAGGCTGTGCTACAGCAGTAACATTTGCAGGCTCCAGCCGTGCTTGGGAGACAGCTGGAGCAGCCTTGCTTTTCTTCATTGCCTGCAGTCTTGTCAGTCCAACCTGCAGACTTACCAGATTTCCCCTGCAAAGCAGACCTGGGCAACCTCCCTGAGGCAGAGAAGTCTCAGCGCAGGCGCCTTGAGTCTGTATGGAGGCATGGATAAGAAAGTTGCCTGACCTTTCTATCACTATTATTTTTCTGAAGGTGTGGGCAGCTTCTAATCTAAAAGAAAGGAAGCCACATTTCAAAGATATTTAATAAATTTAATGGAAAAGTACCTGAAAAACAAATTTTTCCTACTCAGAAAGAAGAGATTAATAACTCAAGTGATCTATCATTTTGATACTGAAGATTTCTACACTTCATATTCACATAGAAAGTATGGTGCATTAATATAAATTTTTCTGACTGTATAGAGGTCAAATGTAGTCAAAGCTGGGAAAAACCCAAGTTTACATTTTTGTTTGTATACAAACAAAAAAAAAAATCAACATCACATTAAATAAACTTTCCCAGCTTTGCTTATATATGTTTTGATATTGTTGCTGTCTCCTACCACAAACAATTAATTTTTGCTATTTTTGAGTCCAAGGATTACAAAAATACAGTAGCAGAAAGCATATAAATTCACTTACAGGCACTATATTGAACTTTCAGCCTACAAATTACTAGAAGTAATGAGCTATTAAAAACCAGCAAAATGCAAGTGTTTGGTAGTACTGATCTCGATCAGCTCCTCAGTTTGCAGCATGGGATATTTAGATAGGATGGACACCTGGCCTGCAGCGGGCAAATACAAAAGATAAGATATGTCCTGAGCTTGGGGCCTAAATCATGCCACAAAACACATGCTACAGGCACTGTGCTATGGAAACAGAGCTCCTTTAGAATGAAACAAAGTGACTGACATACTAACACAGTTTCAACACTGCAAATTAGTAGTAATTAATGCTTTTGGAGCTACTGTAGAAATATGGGCAGGGAGGATGCTTTTATTAAGGCTGGATCCAGGCTGCAGACACGGGGTGAGGTGCATTGGGATGGTGGGGGTCGGTAACAGTTTGGCTCACAGTCTCTTCAACTCCTGTGGCAAGTCAAGCAGTCTTTGCCCACCTTTTTGAAAGCTGTCCAAGCAGCATCCTTACTTTAGCCAGGTCTGCAGTCCAGCCATCAGTGGATTACATATATGCATTTTGCTGACAAAAGCCTCTATTATACATAAAGCTAGAAAGGTAAAACCTGTGCTGTTCCCAATTTGTATTTCTTGCATGAAGGCACTCTGCTGGCAGCAGTGTGATTTGACAGTGTGATTGCAATAGCAGCCTTTCCTGGCTGAGCTATCCAGGTGATAAATGACACTTCAACACATCCATTATGTACGAGATAGCTGTCCTTCTAGATTTGATACCTGCTTGTATGCACTGGTTCTTTAGAGGTCTGTATTGTCTTTGAGCTGAGATCACTCAGGTAGACTGATGTCTTACCCAACAGGAAATTCTACGTGAGGGAAACCTTTCTGGCAAGAAGCAGTACAGGTCACAAGCAGTTTTAGCTTTGCTTACCAAAGAAGAAGAAACCATCCTGCAGAACCAAACAAACTGCACCAGTTTGAGCCTCCACCCAGAAATCTGGCAATCTAAATTACGCTCTCTTATTGAGCAGTACTTCCCTCCGCAGGAACAATGAATCAAACAAAATAAATAAATCTTTACACTTCCCTGTTCTTTCTACCTCCCAATTAATCATACGTCATTTTGGAAAACCTAAGTAATCCACAGCAGGAGGCAAAGCTGCCATCACAGAAGGCAGCATCATATCGACCTCCAGGAGCAGGGGGTGGGGGCTGTGGTGGCTTCCCGTCCCCCGCCCAGAGGAGCGGCGTGCCCAAGCCTCGCAGGGTGAGCGGCCGGAGCTGCTCTGCCCCAGCTGCCCGCGTGTGTCCGGCCGTGCGGGGCTCCGCCGCGGGCTCTGCCAGCATCGCTGGCTGCTGCTGCTGCGGGAGCGGTGCCTGCTGCGCCGGCCGCAGCTTCCTGCCCACTCCTTCCCTGCGCTCCGCAGCTCCGGCGCGGCCGTGCCCGCCGTGCTTCTGGGGCTTTACGGAAAGGGCAGCGGTGCGGGCATCCACGCAGAGCCCCAGCCACGCAGAACGGACTTTGCGAATTAAGTCTTTTTTTCTTTCCTAGGGGAAAAAAAGAAAAGAAGAAATAATCCCCTAGGAATCTTTTTCCCCACATAGACACATTTTTCCACTTCGTGGGACCAGAGCAATTTATCAGGACCGCTCTTTATGCCAGGATAGTTACCAAAATTTTTTGCAAATGTTTTTGCATACTATTTTCTACACTCGTTAGTTTAATGGGCTTTAACACAAAGGTCCAAAATGCTAGAAAATAAATGTTCAATTAAACCTGATAAAGCCTGGTCGATTATTCCCTTCCCTCACTGGCAGATGCAAAGACATGATGTTTCTTTTCTAAGCTGTGGAGAAGACCTGTTGTCCACAGAAGTTCTTGGGAAAGGGCTGCTTTTCAGATCATCTGCTTTCACAGGAGAAAGTGACTGATTTTGTCCAAGCTTCTGTTGTTGCATGAGCAGTTTTGAGTTCTGACATGCCTGGTTAGCATTTCCATGATAGGAGTTTCTGAAGTTACTTGATTTTGAGTTCTTATGCTATGCTCTCAGCATTACATAAGGTCCAGAGGTGAGGAATTACCACCAAACAGATTGTTTCTAGCCTGAAAGCAAGTTGTGAAATTACTGCAGATGGCCTGCTGGTACAGGATTTCTGGTACCATTTCCCAGAGCATCAAATAGTCCTAATAAGTTTCAGATAAGTACTCTGCATTTTGGATGCTTATCTTTAACTCCAGATCTTTTGAAATTGCCCATGATGCATTGCAAGTCTGTGTCCTTTAAACAGATCTTCTTCTAAATTAGATGATTAAAATTTCTTTGTGTCTTTTCAGAGAACCCATGTGCTCATTTATGGTCCCAAGGGAAGACTAAGTTAACCCTGCTGTCATTTCTTGAAGTATTACCAAATGACATTATTTATACTAGATTTAGCTGTAAATCCCTACTTTCAGGGGCAATGTGTCCCAGAATAGTACAAAGAGGATGTTTTTCTTTCTACATTTGAGGCATGAATAACATTAGAGAGAGACATCTTTCCTTTACGATCTCAGAGGATAAGAAGTTTACAGAATGAAATCATGTAAAGGTATTTATTTAAATGTTTTTTCAAAAGGGTAAAGGATAGCAGATCAAAAATATTTTCACCAAGCATTCTTGTTCCCACCACCACCAACCATCCCACCCTTCTTCTGGTAGTTCCCTCCAGTGCTTTGAAACATAGAGGTCTCTCTTTTCTGAGATTTCCTTCCTTAAAATTCTCCCTTCGCATTTCAGTGATGTAAAACAGCCAAGATAAGAAATAGCTGTCTCTTCCCAGGAGGAGGCTGACGGATGTGCAATTCAGAAGAACAATTCCGTTTTCCCTACTGTGTTCCTAGGATGGCGGGTGGTGGGGAGTGGGGGGAAGTGAGAAATAAGTTAACCTCACTTTTGCCAGCTATACCAGCTACTGCCAGCAAAATACACACAGCAAAGCATGTCAGCATTTTACTGCTCTCCTCCTGAAGGAATAGAATAGTTAAAAAAAAAAAATCTATATATGGAACAGAGGTGGCTAATAACTTGTATGTTTGGTCAAAATGCAAAACCAAATAATTGTTTGTGTAATATATCCTATTGCTCTTTAAGCATCTGGCATAAACTGATTACTTCAGCCATGTAAGTCATGTTTCACCTAGGTCCCTTGTTGCTAGACACATGACTTGAGAGACATTAGACTGTTACCACCCTGGGATAATAGTTACATTTGTTGTGTTTTTTTACAAAGAAAAGCATACTGGAGTTTGGGACTGTAAGAGTTAAAGAAGTGTATTTGTGTGGAGGATGAGGGGTTTGCTATTGTGAGATTTTAAGAGTAGCTTTTTATATGATTTTTATATTATTGATGTGGCTTAATGAGGAAAACACAAGAAATAATGTTTTCTTACTTACCTCAAAATAATACAAACAGCAGAAGCAGAAAAAAACTTGCTTGCCTTGGGATCCTAATTCACATCGTAGCAGGAATTCAAAGGCAAGAATACCACATTTTATGATGGTAAGGAAGTTCTCCAGTAAGCAACAAGAGATTGGGTTTGTGTGATTGAGGGATACAGTTGGATTTAGTGGGACAGCTGAGTTCAGGCCAACTGGCTACTTGCAGTGGGAGATTTTTGGGGATGAATATGAAAAAGCAGGGCATTGAAACGCTGCAAGAATTTCTGAGAAATATATTACTGTAGATACCCTTTATCTTTCCCAGTAAATAGGAGAAGAGAAATCCATAAAGGGTCTTAATCATTACCATATTAAGATCTTCAAAGATTCTTCTTGTCAAGCCCGTATTTTTAGTATCTTGCCTTGCTGCATCAGTGGTGACCTAGACTCAGAATCTGGCTTATGTGTAATAAAGAAGCACAGGAACACCAGTAGGAACAAGCACTCTCCTGAGATACTAAAGCCGGTGTTCTGTGTAGCAGCGGGCAGCAGGATGCCACAAAATAAAGCTTAACGTTAGCGTGACGGTAATCTATTTTAGGGGCTTAACCAAATGATCTGGTGACCTAAGTGTTGTACAGGGAAGGAAAGAACGTGTATGCATGAGGAAGGTAAGGGGCATCAGTCACAAAATCCAGGGAAACTGAAATGTTATGCTTGAATTATCAGAACAGCAGAATAAATATTCTTAGTGGGCACTGTGTGAACAGTGTAGCAACATGAAAACTGAGAACTGTAGAGAAATGGTCCAACTCAGCTAAAAGATTGTACTTGACCAGCATCACTAAAATTGAAAGCAAGTTAGCAGCTTATCTGGGATCTCCTGCTACTGAGAAGCTTTTGCCTGAGTGGAACCTAATTCATAAGGAAAAACAGAAGAAACCAGAAGAAAAGTTATTCTATTTCACAGCTGGAAAATTAATTACACTTGTGTGTGTGTAAGTATGCACTAAGGAAATAAAGTGGATGAAGTTTGGAGTAAATGCCTCCAAGACTTGTTTTACCAGCTTTCCAATTCAGTAAGACAGATCCCAGGATCTGAAGACTAGGGAAACCCTCTTCTTGCCTTTCAGGATACAAAAGGGAAGCAGCTACAAATTAAGCAATATAAACAGAGAGTGGGAATTTTCTGGGGACTATTGCTCAGCTTGTTAGATGGAGAAATGAGGTTCTAGTTATGCAGCTTGCAGGCACTGAACAGAACTTAGCCTCTCAAATGTGTGCTTGGTGAGATCCATCTCTGTGAACAACAGATGTTGCTGACAAAATGTGACTGCACTCAAAACCTCATTAGTAATCCAGCTTGTGTCAGTACTGTTGCGTTTTCATGATAAAGACCTGCCTTTCAAAAGTCAACTGGAATAATTCCTGAGATGCTGGAAAAATAGAACACAGAAGGAAGGATCGAGTGAAGAGGTAGCAATGGAACAGTTTTACCAGTTTTTCAGCAGGTGAAGCATTGAGTTTCTTTATAAAAGTGAATGGTGAGAGATTGATTCTTCCAGGAGGGGATATGTAGTAGAGTCCATCCAGAAACTTAATGCATTTGAGATCTATCCTGCTCTCAAAATATAGTGTAGATACTGACTTTTCCGTGATCACAGGAAAATAAAACAAGACAAATATGTGATTTCTCTGTTACTTTCCGATGCCTGAAAATGAAGCTGTGGCTTTGTGTGAAAGAGCAAATCACTGGTGAAGTCTTTATGGTGTTTGAGCCATACCTATAGTAATGATTCACTAGAGGCATGATTCCTCAATCTACATGGGGAGAACGGTTTTCCTCTACTTGCTTTGGAGTTTAGCAGAGTCTTGCATCTTATGTCAGAGAAAAGACTCTGGGCACGAGATACAATCTGTGAGGTTTCAAGGAGGCAAACAAGAAGATAGAGCTTGGATTTGTTGTTGTTGTTGTTGTTGTTTTGTTGAACATGAACACTGCAGCCCCATTTTATTTCCACACCACTGATGATCAAGTATTTTTAAGATCCATTCTTGGGCTTTGGGCATTCTTCCTCTTATGTTGAGCTAGCATCACCTATCAGGAGTTTCATAGAAAGCTGCTTATAGCAAAGCTGAATACATACATCCAGTCTTCTGGTTGCCTCTGATGGATTTCAAATTCAGCGCTATTCTTCCTGAGTTAGGTGGGGTGTACAGCCCATACAGAAACATGTTCTGAATAAAGCATCAGTTTAAAGGTCAGTTTCTAAGACCTTTGAGCTTGATGAGCACTCTGGGGTTTGTTCCACCTCTTCGAGGAGTCAAGCTCCTATCATAAGTCAAGCTTATGTACTTCCTAATACAGTGAGCTCTAGATGTGTTTCTTACTTTTTTCTTGTCTATTTTCTACTCCTTACTGCCAAGACATGAGCATTTCTGAATTTTGTATATCCGTCTGCAAAATGACAAGCATGTAATGAAAAAGGATGTGAAAGAGAAGCCAAATGACATCCCTTAAGTCAGCTTAAAGCTTGATATTTGGTTGTTTACAATCTCAGTATGTTACTTGTTTGTACTATGATAAGAGCATTTTTGGTGTGGCGACTGAACAACAAGACTTATTGCAGCAGTGCAGACAGTGTTTGTCTGTTGGTTAGGGAAGTGGACCGGAAGGCAGGAAGATCTGGGTCCTAGACCAAGCTGAACCAGTGACTCATCAAACTCTGGGAAAGTGCATTTAACCCAGTTCTGCAACATTGCAGAAATCAGTTCAGCTGCCAAACTGAACCAGAGCAGGTTTTAAGTCACAAGTCAGTGGTAATATGGAAAAGATGAACCCTTTTTTTTTAATTCTTAGTAAATAAATGTAATTTCCATATTACCATCTCCTGAGCCAGTGTTTCACAGTATGGCTGTGGTAATGTTCTTGTATAGTCAAGGGGATATTTTGAAGGAAGTGAAACCTATCCTGTTCTCCTTTCCCCAAAAAAAACAAAAAAACAACAAAAAAAAAAACCAAAAAAAAAAAAAAAAAAAAAAAAAAACAAAAAAAAACACAAAAACAAAACCACAAATCTTCCCACTCTTCCCATTAAAATTATGTGGAAACAGATATCCAGGATGAAGTAATATCCGAAGAATAAACTGTCCTTTATTTTTTAACATACAGAATAATAATTCATCTATTCCAGGTTTCAGATTTTGTAATCTACAGATACAAATACATTATATTAAGCTATAGATTTTGACCCCTAACTAGGTAAGTAATTAAAAGAGCTTTTTGGTAGAAGAAAGAATTGAAAGATGTCGTGTGAGTTTTATGAGCGGTAATTATAACACTTCTATTTGAAGTTTTTGAGTGGTTTATATCTGCATTGGGACAGGCAAAAAAAAAAAAAAAGCTTTTGCAGGTCCTTTCTTGTCTCATATGAGAAAATATTTTAAGACATTTTGTGAATCAAAAATATATAGATGAGAAAAGAGATTATCAATGATAGTTGACTACCAGTTTTTATATCCACAAGAAAGACACTGATCTTTTTTCCCAAATACCTTCTTCTGTATGTTAGATTACCTTCCTTAACCCCTTTGCAAATAGCAAAACTTTCACAGATTTCTGCATGAAGTTCTGATATGTCAGATCTTCTACTGTACCTTCTTTATTTGCTAAACCTGTATCCACGGCTTTCACCAGTGGCAACACTGATCACCTTGGAGCAGAGGCAATAAGGCTCAGGCAGGAGGTTAAGTTTTGAAATCAAAAGTGGAAAGTGAAATGGGTCAGTAAGAAAGCTAGTTCTCATATGCTTTCTCTTGACTGAAATAGGAAAGAAATGGTGGGTGAAGCATCTGACCAAGCAGTTAAGCAGTAAACACTTCCATTATCAAATGTAGCTCTTTTTCCACTTTGCAAGTCTCTTACCCATTCTCCTTACTTTTAAGGAAATACCAGTCCAGTCCCAAGAAGCAGTTCTTAAAAAATGCATAGCAAATTTCCACATTTAATATTTCCACTACAGTCATTTGTCTAACAGCCAGCTCTGAAAATTGAGCCAGCACCATAAACATTATACTGGACTGGACTTACCCATCAGCATGTATGATAAAAGCAGTGTCAGCCCATCTGTGCCATCACTGATAAACCTGTGCAAATCTATTCCTTCCAAATCATGCTGTCAGGGATAGTTCCATTCTATCTTCTAGTTCTTGGTAGACATTTCTAATTGCAATTTATATAATTCTGCAGGAAGAACTTAAATTCAGCTTTCCTGCTTTCTTTATTATATCTGATTCGACAGGCACAGCAAGATTTAAAAAGGCTATTGAAAACTGTCACCAACCTCATCCCTCCCAAGGGAATAAAGAACTCCCAGGATCTCTTCAGTATTCACTTCAGAACCAGATCAGCATGTCTGAACCATGTCTGAACTATGACTGTAAACAGAATGATGTCTGTAAACAGTTATCAGAGGAAAACGAAGTTAACTAATTAAATTGATAAAAGCAGTTCATACACAATCAAACATTTTTAAGTAATTACAGAAAATATGAAACAGGAATAAAATCTCAGTGGTTATGCTCACATTTCGGGAAACCCTGGCACCATTGCACTGCACTGAAAAAAAAAATACAGATGCTGCAGCCGTGCAAACAGCTGTACAGCTGGTTTCTGTCAGTCCCCTCCCCACGAGCAGAACTAATGCAATTGCACTGCTGCTGGTTCAAAAGTTAAAAAAAATCTTTCCTACATTGGCAGGTTGGTTTGTTCTTAGTGTAATAGGCACAGATGAGTTTTCAGAAATACTGGTTGCCTCTCTAAAGTATGATTAGCAACTTTTAAGGTTTACCAGTCACAAAGAATAATATGTACTTAAGTTTCCTAAGCCTGCCAATTTACGTAGGTGAGTAAACTAGACAGGTCAAATAACTGGCGTGGTTTATAAATAGACTAAAAAAAAATCTCCATATATAGACTAGTATCCAGACTTTCTATTGTTTCAAGCAAGTGATATCATTATTTGGATGTCTTTCCAAAACTGAAAATGACTAGACTTCGGAAACCAGAAGTAGTTAAATATAGAAATTGCTGCTTTAATGAGTGAATGCTGTGTTTCATTATTATGCTACTAGTATGTGAACAAATGTCTTTCTGTTCTTTGGGATGGGAAAGGAGGTTTTATTCCAGTAATATAAGATATTGCACAAAAGTCAAATTCAGATTAAGGGTTGATAGTGTCTTTGACTTCATTCCTTTATGGAAAATATTCCAGTATAATTGCACATATCAAGTGATAACTCTATCTACTAACTTGCACCTTGCATAAGACTTGGGCAGATCAAATACAAAATACACAGTGGTTTGCATAAATAAAATATTAGAATAAAAATCAAAGGAGAAACAATCTGTGCTTTTCAGTGTTACAGCCTCCCTAACAAGTGATTACGTCTACTTTGGCAAGTCACAAAAAAAATCACAGAATTAAGTAAAAGGATTTTTTTCATTGTTGGTAACTAGAAAACACTACTTCTGACTTCTGTAATACTGTTTTTGAAACCACCTAAGTAGCTTCTGTGGGGATACATTTAATTTCTAGGGATGGGGTGTTGAGAATAAGGACTCATGTTAAGGTATCCCAGCACTCTTAGTCTAAAGACCACCATCCTTTTAGATGACAAATGCCATGTTGAATGTTAGATAAAAAAAAATAATAGTGAAATAATATGCATCTCTAAAAGTATGCATTTACAAAGATGGGATCAAGTTTAACATGATATCAAATTTTAACTTACCAATACAGATTTTACTTTAGCAACTACTGCTTTCCTTTACCTTTCTCTCAGATTTAGCTAAAAAATCCCATTTGAACAAAGAACCAGGTGACATGAAGTCACCCAAATTTAGGCATCTACATATTCAAGAGGTGTCTGAGTTCTCATTATAAGCAAGGAAGCCAATAGGCTTGCTTTAACTAATAGTAATAATTAATGTAGGTATCTTTGCTTACCTTTATTAATACATTTCCAACTTCAAAGTATTACTAGGCTTATACCTGTGGGGTGTTTTTTCTGCAGGCAAACCCAATTCTGGCCTTGGTAAAACAGAGCAACACTTTTATTCTCTTCTTGTAATCATTGTGGGCCATAGGTGTCAGTTTGTGGCTGTGTAATATTTTCCCCTTTGTAAGATGTAAGAGACGTTTTTAACCATGGTTGCACATCCTTCAAAGACCTTAGCTTTCCTGCAGCATCACCTGTCTCCCAATACCATATATTCAAGCCTTAGCTGATGACTAAGATAAAATTTGTCATTTCTTTAGGCAGGTAGCTTATCTGTCTCAAATAGACAAGTGCCAGATGATGTTTTTCTTCCTTTTCTGGATGCCATTTTGTTCCAGAAAAAGCCTTCTGCATCTTAACCCTCCTTCATTAGCTCCTGAAAGCTGGAGCACTTTGATGCAGAGACCTGGGGCAGCCTTTTAGGGTTCCCTTTCCCATGGCATTTCAGATTCTTCAAAAATAAGCAGGAGTGCTATATTTTTCTATAGAGGTGACTTTTTATTTTATTGTTTGACATTTTAAAGTGTTTTAACTGGGTTTTCCTAACTTATATTCTAGTCTCTTTTGCAACGTAACATATAATCATCTCTGTGACTGAAAAAAAAGGAAAATTATGGCTGAATCCAACTTCATTACCTGTAAAATGTGAGACTTCCATTCTCTGACTTCTTGACAGAAAACTATGTCACAACATATGCTGCTTGCTTGTTTGCTGTTTGCAGACAAACTCATGTTGGATAAGTAGGCAAGACCCCTGGACAGTTGTTCAAATATCTGTGTTTTTTATGTAGGCAGCTTTTAAGCATTAGTCTTTGCCTGGCCTCTTAAAAAAATTTTTTTTTAATGCCTACTATCTCAGAGAAGCTCTTTCTGGATTCCATCTGGTTTTCTGGGTAAATATGTGTTTTGATGAAAGCCACAAAATTAAAAATGGTTTTATGAAAATGTGAAGGATAAGTTCACACTGTATCATATCTGGCTTCTGCCATTGTTCCAAGGCAATGTGTCCAGACTACAACAGGAGAACTTTTTTATTTGAAGGGGGGCAGTAAATAGTACCTCAAATAAAATGAACCTGTGGAGCTGTGAAGTTTCACTCTGAAATGAAACTATGCAGCCTTCAAATCAAGGCTGCATGCCAGAAGGTTCATATAATCAAGAGTCACAAGCAAGTCCATAAGAGGAAAAGTCTTTTATAACTTCATTTCTGAGAGGTACAGAATTCATGTTTCCCATCTCTGGCTCCAACATATTTACTGAGACACACTTGAGAAGACAAGTTTCTGTCTGTTGGGGTCTTCTCAGCATTGAAGGCATTAAATTCTTGCCCTTCCTTTCCTCACCCCAGACATCAAACAAAGGCATCCCAGTCATGGGAGCAGTAGTGCCTTTGGATACTTCTCCTTTGCTGACATTCCCTTGCCCATCAGTACTCAGAGCTGAAGCAAGACACTTGCTTTCTTGGCATCCTGCTTCCCAGTTTTCTCAATACACTACATAAGAGGGGAATGGTACATCAAACTTTATAATACACAATTGATTGCCACAAGTATAGCTGTTCTCATTGCATTGGGAGACTTCATTAGACAGTGATTAGGAGACCAGCTCTCTTCATACAACTGGTGGTATCTTTATGTTCTTCCTGGGACCAGTTTCCTTCTCCAGATTTTTTTCATTGAAGGATATGTAAATACATGGCTCCCCCTACTTTTAGTGGAAAGTGTAAACATTCATAAGATTTTGAGGTCACGCACTAAATTATTCCAGTTGCCATGCATCCAGTCTGGAAAAGGTTCTGGCTCCCATTCAAATATGAAAGAAAGAATTAGTTCTTAAGAGAAATAATTCTCAGAACAGTTGGAGAGAGGATCCACACCCACATCTTTTCCTTCCTCTCTGACAGCACCAATTATCTCTCCCTTTCCCGGGACAATTAAGGTCTTCACAGTGGTCTTACTGTCCCATGCACTCGTAGCTCCTGGACTGTGAGCGGGTGGTTTCAGATGGCTGGTTCCATCTTTGACATTGTAGCTCTGAGGGGAGACCAAACCTGTTCCTGGGCAATCCAGGCCTTCTCTGCTGACAGCATTCTCAATACTTGTTGAGAGTGGTTGTTTATACATGTTTCTAGAGAAGTAAGTTTGGCAACAGGCAACAAATGTTTTCGACTCTTAAAGGAGTAAAATGTTGGGTTTGAGCAAAGACAACTGTGCTGTCACATTTTAATCCAATGAAGTTCTTCTCTGTGTGGTGATGATCAGCAGCAGGAGTACTCTGCCATACTCCAACTTTATTTTTCCTTCTTTCTTCTGAAGGAAGCAAAAAATTGATGTTTCTAAGTCAGGGCTGTATAAACCGAATTTGAAATTAGTGTCCGTATCAAGAGCTGAAGGTCAAATGTGAAAGCAGAGGTTCATACTGGAGGTGTGGCCTGGTCTGGTCTCTGTGGCACTGACACAGAGGGCTGACTCTCAGGCATGCCAGGAATTCCCTCGGGACTTCCAGGCTGAAGCCTCACTTGAAGCATCTGACTGTGCTGCTTGAATGTGCTGCTCATTGCCCCACTGCATAGGCATGCAGCATGTCAGCACCTCCAGTCGTAGTTCAGTTTTTCAGCAAGCTCCTAAAACCTTCTAAAACACGCCTTGGTGAAACTTAGGTGAACAGAATGGGGCTTGTCAGCACAGAAGGTAATGCACAACTACAACCTACAAAATATTATCAAAGAAGATGTCAGAGTATGGAGTCTTGATTCCAAGTTGCATTATTTTCATTATAATTTCCGCAATTATTTTTTGAGCTGTATGTGAGGAAATGGCTTATATTTCCTGGTCTTTCTGTACTCATAGAACTGTACTTTGAGGTCTGTCTCTGGTTGCCTTTGTTCTTTGTTAGAATACCAGCCCTTGAAGTGAAGGTACTTGAATGGGCACGCTGTAATGACAACTACCCAAATGTCGCCAAGATTAGCACAAACAAAACTCATTAACATGTGGAAAAGTTTAAAGAAAACTGCATGTATGTTTCTGGGTTTTTTAAAGGTTTGGCTGAGGGAAACTGCATTTAAGTTGTCTGGTTTTGGCTGAAAAAGTATAAGTACAGAAGTAATATTGTTTGAAAACAAAAAAAAATTATGAGAAAGCTAGAGGGCAGAAAAGGTTTTGTGTTAGGACAACGACATTTTATGCTTGGTATACATAAAAATGAGAAGTATTTTCACTAGGCAAATATGCAAGCTTTACAAACATAGGTGGCATTTACTTAACATGTTTTCTCTTGCTTGTGTCTGAGTAGTGTTCATGTTCCTTGAACATGATGTATATATTCACCCCAGCATAGTGGCTGGGTAAGCCAGCTCTGGAGATGCCTAGCTTTGAACAGTGTGGACCTGAGCAGTGTTAGATGTAACTTTAGATTTGCTGACTAAAGAAGACACCTCTAAGAACCTAGTATTTCTTTATTTGGCAAAGTAACATATCACTGTTGTTATTAGTAATAATTCACAACTACATCACTGCAAGAAACATTGAATTACAATTCAATATCTTGTTGTTATTAGCATTTGTACAAAATCACTGTAAGAAATCTGATAAAGTACACAAAAGGGCTATTAAGTTGCAATTCTACTACCTTTGCTCCTGCAGTTGGTATGCAGGAGTAAGCCTATCTTTCCTTACAAACTTATCCCTTCTTACCTCAGTTTCCCACGGGGACATGCCTGGTCAAGAGACCTGTGGTCTCTCCCCCATGGGGGCTCTCAGTGGGCTTGTGCTCACAAGCCAGCATCACTGCTGCCTGCAGATGTCCCTGCTCTTACTCTTAGTACATCCTCACTACCTTCATTCTTCATTTAATTTGATGCCCTCTTCATCTTTCTTTTATTTTCCAAGTTTTTACCACCCTTCCAAGTTTTTCCCTGCCTACGCTCCTCCCAAATAAACAACCTACTCTTAGTTTCTTTTTCCTCATTGGTATTTCTCAAATATGGTATTACCATTACAGTTGGCTGAATGAGACAGCCTTGCCTCCAAGGGCTGCCTTTTAACCCTGTGGGTCTTGTTGGGAACATGAACGTTACACATTTCTGGACAGAATTACCATACTTTACTCCTGATTCTCCAACCTAATTCTAATTGAGCAACACCTCATCCTATGCACAGAAAGCTTGCACACTGGTGCTGTGGTATAACTTGTTTTGTGTTTGCACCATATGTCTTGTCTTAAATAGTGTTCTTCACACTTGGTGTTCCCATCAAAGGGTAGAGCTTCCTGTGAGGGTGAAACTTGGACACTTAGCATAGAATTCATCACACGTAAAGCTGGACATCTGCTCTCTGGACACATCTCAACCAGTTACTCTATGCTACATTTCTAATGCCCTTACCTTTCCATGATGAGATTTAGCTCTGGGATCTGAAATAGAACTGATGAGATTCTCTGGGTGATCTAAAATAGCAGCCAGATGTTGTGCCTATATTGCATAAATCTTAAATTAGATTCTATAAACCCCATTTCCAGACTCTGTCTACACTCTGAACTTCTTAGAGATTAGTGGAATTATGCATCATCCAAAACATGAGAAAGGCTTTGAAAGTTATCTCAGCAGACACCTTCATAATTGAGGGCCAGTTCTTCCAAACTGATTACACAAATCCTAGAATATCATTCTGATGCAACCACACTTTTTTTCATTTGGCTGCATAGTGAGCAAATCAGGAGATTCATCTCCTCCCCATCCCTACACTTGTATAGGGGGTGGATCTCTGTGTAACCCACCTCATGGTTGAGAGAAAGCAGTAGGAACTTTCTGGGAGAGATGCGGTCGATCAGTTTAATGCCAATATAAGGATGGGATGAATTATGTCCTAGATCTGACTGTTCTTGCCACTGACCAAAAAGGCTCCTGCTCAGATCAAAACAACTACATTGGGTTGTCACCATTAGTGTTATGTTCCCAGAAATATCTCTTCCTCAGGACATAAATAGCTGAGCACTTCAAAGTACATTGTCCATTGCTAAATTTGAAACTTTAAGGCTTTTTGCATTCCAAGTATTTACTGATATATGTCCATTTGATTTTCTTTCATCTCAGTTGTGTGCTCATGGGTATAATGGTTTTTAACAAAGTTCTACAAGAATCCTTATCAGACTTATTTTTGAACAAGTTGCAAACCTTGATGTTTTAGACTGTAACCCCCTATAATGTAAGATCAAACAACAGTGCAATGATCTTCAAGAAATTATAAATACTCTAAATAGTGGAAGACAGTAGAAAATGCTACATGTGACTAAAAGTTCCCAGAGTCATTCCACTAGCAGTGGAAAAGTGAAGAGATGGAGATTAGGTAATAGGGAAAGCCCAGGTATAATCAAGAAGAGATTTATTACTGCTGGTCTCAAATGCTTTCCCATTATGTTCCCTACCTCTGAAGAATCTTGCAGATTTTTCTTTTCATTATCTGCAGGATCTGTGTGCATGAAAGAATATAAAATGCGAAAATAATGAAATTTAAAAAAAAGCTTCCTAAAATTGTAGAAGAAAACAATTGTGTCCCCATATTAGCTGCAGGTATTGTTACAGCATGCAAATTAAAATACTGGATGGTGGATAGCACACAAACAATAGACCTTGAACTTCCATTTGAAATAAGCATTAGCAGCCTCCTCTGTTTTTTTCTTACAAGTACACAAATATCTTACCGTAGTTCTGATTCATTTTCTATTTTCTTCTTGACAACAGTTTACCAAATTTAGAGTCACTCTGCTAATTAAAGAAATAAACTTATTGTTCTCATTATTTTTTTCTCAGTAGGCGAAACTGAAAACTCACATGATCAAATTACTGTATCTGTCTGTTACTCTTAGGCTGGGATATGCTGTTGTTTACGGCACCAACAAAAACAGATTCTAAGAGTTCAGAATTGATTGTTACCACTGTCAGCACTACTTAGCACAGTGCTCCTTAATGGATACCCACATCCTCCAGAGGAATATGATCACACAGGCCATACATCTACATGGTATCCATAAAAATTGATAGAACTATACCCAATTTCAGAAAAGGAACTGTGGGGGAAACTCCGTAAAATGAAGGATACTGAGAAAAAGGTGCATATTTCATCTGCAAATAGGTTAATAAGAAATAAACCCCATGGAAATAGTGAGTTTGTGATTATCCAGGTATTTAACTAAAAAATGGACCAACCTAGCAAACTGACAGTTTATAAAATTGTCTTGATTTAGTATTTCCTCTAAACAATAGCTTAAACATAAAGCAGAATTCATAACATGACAGAGAACTGTGCTACATCCATGAAATAATTTCCTGAATAAAACACCTGTAAATAGGTCAGGGCATGGTCTCTGTTTAGTGGACTGCTTTTATCAGTATGAAAACCCTACCTCTTCAATTAGACATGAGAATTAAATATAAAGTTGAAACAAAAGTGTTTTAATATATGAAAGTACTTAAGATACAGACATGAACCTTCTCATGACAAGCATAAAAACTTGTTTTGGGAACTTTGTATTGCTGTGTGTCATAAGATTAAGAGCCTGCTGCACAAATGTGACCAAAGCAGGACTTAGGCAATGCTTGGTGCCTGCTCCATGCCTTTCATTCATTTAACTGCCAGGGTGGTAGCCAAATCCCAGAGCTGTGTTTTTAGGTAGTGTAAAGGCAGAAATGGATACCTGAGATACGTGACTGAAAAACTTCAGGTGTTGAGTAGAGGATTTTCATGTGCTTAGAGCCACATGAAAAATTCTAAGCATGGCAGCTGCGGTCCCCTCTCTGCGTTTTAGCTCCTTAGGCACGAATGGCAGCATCACTGTCTATTTATGAAACAGCATAGCAGTTCAGAGCACACATCCTGTTTTGGAGGCTTGTTTATACCCCTTTCACCTCCCTTTCAAGAGATGATGGGCTCAAGCTATGAAGGAGGCAGAAAAGTGAAGGCACCATTTGCTTTAGCCAAGAGGGGAGCAAGTGACATGGAGCCTCACTCTGTACCCTACAACCGATTTGCCTTTATGTTTCATCTAAGGAGCAGTGCATGGGAAATGCCCTGAATGAGGGGCTCTGGTTTCCTGTAGCCTTAGTCCTGTAGACTTAGTCCTCTCTCTTTTTCTTCTGACTGTATTAATTACACACTGTGGACCAAGCCAGGTTCAGAAATAGTGACGAGAAATCCATTCCTCTTTTCCCAGATTACTTACTCGGCTACTGGGTCATTTTCAGGGGTTCAAAACCCTGGGCTTGGGTGAGCTGCAGGCTGGTCTTCAGAATATTCCTAATCATTAAGTTACATTTACAAAAGTCACACCCACAGCATGCACAGCATCTCTGCTGTTCAGGTTTCTGAACAAGACTGACTGTGGCTGCTGCATTCTGTGCAGGCACTTGCATGGAATACAATCTGAGTTTGCCTGCCTGTTGAAGTCTATCCGATGATTTGTGTGGAGCAGTGCATATTTTGTGATCCATATATTTGTGGCCCAGGCCAACGTGGTTCTCGTCAGGCAGCAGAGATGTAACTGAAGACATTTACTTAAGCTGCGAGTGACTTCTAAATCACAGTGGTTGACTGCTTGCAAATTTGTTGTTCCTCCAGAATAGGCAGCCGTAGAAGAGGAGAAAGCAGGAGTTTGGCTTGTCATTTTGAACATGATATCTACATCTTCCTTTATGTCCACCAATAAATATTTCAAAGTACAGCAACCATTTGGAGCATGCATAAAAGGATGTGCTGCATTGTGACCTAGGACTTAGTCCATGTTCCTAAAGAATCCAAGCAGCTGCACTTCTGTGATATGATATCTATTGCATGTGTCAAAAATATATGTGAGATACTGCTCAGCATCGAGCTGCAGTGTTTTGAAAATGTGGAGGGAAAGAAATGAAGTAACATTTTATTTCTTGATGCTGATCTCCAGGAACTTGACAGCCACTCACGGCCGCTTCTAAGTATATATTAAAGAGGTTTCAACTGTAAATCCTAGATCTGATCCTGGTCTTTGCTTTAGCAGTTCTCAGTGAGTCTGCTAATCAAAGCTGATTGTGCTGTTTCAGATATTCTGGCTGATACCTTTTAACTTTTGTGTTATGTGTGTTCTGGTTTGCAGGGTGGAAAGAAATACACAGGACCATGTGGAGGCAGAGACTGCAGTGGAGGATGTCAGTGTTTCCCTGAAAAAGGAAGCCGTGTAAGTAACATTGTTTTCCTGTAAATTGTTCTTGATGGTACAAATGCAATGCTATGTAATTTGCTATAGGTGGACTTGCACTAGACGGCTAAGAATGTTA
This sequence comes from Picathartes gymnocephalus, assembly GCA_013390045.1. Classification (NCBI taxonomy): domain Eukaryota; kingdom Metazoa; phylum Chordata; class Aves; order Passeriformes; family Picathartidae; genus Picathartes; species Picathartes gymnocephalus. The sequence goes on from WEKY01014481.1 coordinate 113,665, forward strand.
AAACAATTATTCTTGTTCAGGAAAAAGTTGTTGTTGTTTCATCTAACTTTCTCATAAGCTTGTACATTTGAAGAAATATTTTGTTATGAATACCTTATTATGATATGTAGCAGGTACTTATCTCAAAGATGAGGGCCAAGGGACCTGATGGTCATAAGCTGATCAGATCAGAATGATGAAAAGATACCACATACATGCATGGGATACACACATTTGATTATTTTAGAGGTCTTTCCTAACTTGAATGATTCCATAATTCTGTGATTCTATGTGATGTCCACTAAAGTAAGGGGGAACCACGCTTGCAAAACCTGAGATCCCTGCTGAAAGGGAGCTGTTTAGAACTTCTGGCATTATGTTGTGGCTGATGGCCTGTTCTTTTTTTGGGGGACTAATGAAGAATGAGGCAGAGGAAAGGAGATGGGGTGGAGGGGATTAGCCACCTGCCACAAAAAGCACTGAGAAGTAGGGCAGTTCCTATCCTGTATGGCTTGGAGCCCTGGCTGGCAGGCTCCTTCTGTACAGCTTGGTCTTCTGCAGCTGAGACAGTGACTCAGCCTTTTCCATCCACCCATCTCTAAGAATAGGTCAGGAAGAGATGTGGTGGCAGGTCATGTGCTTGTTCTGCTATCAGAAACCTCATAAGATTTTTCAGTTCTCTGCCTTCCCTCCACACAGCCAGCCATCAGTTCCCATCCCATTGCATTCCTCAAGCTTGACTCCACGTCTGAGTGCAGGGAGAAGTGGTAGGAAAGTCACAGTGTAGGTGGGAGGCAAGGAACACTGTTGTTTACAGCAGAAGTCCTGATGTCTGCATGGAAGTCAGATGATCCTGGGGTTACCATGCCATGGGGACTGTAATGGTTATACTCCCATGGCCTGACCATGAGCTGCTCATGATCTGCTTTCCATTACAATAACCCAATGGCAACCTGATGAAGCTGAGGACAAACAAGCCCTCTCCTGAGACACAGCTTCCCTTGGGGCTCCCTCCAGCTGTTCCTGCCTTACCCTCATCATCCAGCACATTAAGTTTGGCAAGTACCTCCTGCCACTTCCCATTTTTGACTGAAAATCAAAAACTGATGCAGTAAGATGCTCACCAGAGTTCATGAAAAAATGTGTTGCAAAACTACCAACTTCTGTGACTGAAATGTTTTTCATGCTCCTTATTGACTGAATGACCTTGAATTTCAAGTTGCCAGATGTGAAAGAAAGAAGAAGTAGTTGAACAAAACTAACTGCATAGGTTAGAAAAGCTGAAAATGTGAAAATACCACAGTAGAGAAGTAGTCAGGTGCCACGGACAAGAAGCTCCCTGTGAGTTGCTTCCTATCTAGATTGGGAAGTGAGGGTAGATTTTATGTACCTGCTCACCACTCTCAGTTTTACCTCAGGGAAGTAAGTAACCACACTTATTAATGAGGTTGGCCTCCCTTTAAATAGATACTCAGAAAGAGAAAAATTATACAAAACATGAATAATATTTTACTGCTTGTGGTTAATTGTGAAAGATGTGAAAAAGTATTGGGAAAAGGGATTTACAGAATTTTACACTTCAAAAATTGTATTTTATCTCTCTGTATTTTACCTCTCTGAAATGATACACCTCATTCTGATTTAGCATACACTGCCTGTATTTTCTGTCTGTTGATCTCTTCAGATGTCACAGTCCCTGTTAAACATCTGGTTTAAGGAACAAGATTGGCCTTTAGAGTGTAGTCAGATTTGGCATAGCGTCTGGTCTCATGCTAATCCTCAATGGGAATATTTATTTTCACAAAACCTCTGTATAATCTGGCACGGCACACATTTTCTGTTCGAGGTGACTCATTGCATGCACAATAGACATATTGCGTGTTTGCACTTGCAAGAGTGCCGGGAGCAGTCTGTCAGAGCCTGCTTCTGCAGTGACTCTCCAGCCCAGTTGCCGCAGAGCTGTCACTTGCAGGGTGCCTGGAACTCAGGTGGGAGCAGCACTGCAAGAGTCTGCAGCCAGCTGTCAGCCCTGCCATCCTCTGGAAATCCACCCTTTGTTTGTGACAGATCTAAAAACCAGGCAAATTACAAGCATTTTCTTTGGATTGCTGCTACTGAATGCACATCAGCATCTGTTGAATGAAACCAGTTCATTGAAGTGGTAAACACATTTGTGAACTATGAAAGGAGTAAAGGTCTGAAGGAATGCTTGCTCTTTATTTATATGCGCTTCTACTTCATTTGTTGTCATTGCTTCAGTTGTAGTCTTAAGATACAACATTTAAGGAAAGATGCTTAGCTTTATTTGTTGTCTTAATCCAATAACTTCAGTTTTTTAAAAAGTGCTTTTTGCAAAATATGCCCAGTGGTATCTCCTGGGACTCTGTGCTAGAGGCAGAGGGGCATTGTCAAGATGTGTGGAGTTTCATCACAGCTTTGGTGATTTCTGCCAGGTCTCCAGGTGCAGGACAGCTGGAAGCTTTGTGCTACTGTCTACACTGCTTTTGGTTCAGGACTGGTAAGGATAGGCACAAAGGCACAGGAGAATTGAATCCTGCTTCACATGGGCAGTTTCTAGGGGCAAAAGGCAACCTAGCACAAATCAGTGTACCCACCTAGCAGGCCTACGGGAATGAGGTATGTGGTTTTAGGTTTTCTTCCACTCTGTTTTGGCTGGGCTCAGCCCTGCAACTTTCACTGGGTTCAGACACAGCTAAAATCCATTGGGGACAGAAAAATAAAACAGCAGAAGCATCATCTGCCGCTGTAGTGGTGGGAGAGCTGCTGCAGCTAAGCAAAGGCATCATCTAGCCTGCAACCTCCTGCCTCTCATCCGAGCTGCTCCTAGGGCTGTGAAGATACCTGCAAATGGCACTTTCTTCTTCATTCGCAAAAGGAAAGCTGGTCAAATCCAAATATTCAGAGAATCAGGACATTGCTGATAACTGTGTTTGCAATTCACAGGAAATGCTGAGATGTTTCTTGGAGAAGTTTTTCTAAAGGAATGTTTCTTGGGCCATGCACAATCCTCTTGAAGTTCCCACCTCCAGTCTGGCTTTTGTGTTCACATCTTCATAGTAGAAAGAATAAAGGGAACTTCTTCTGTAAGCTGGTTTGGGTTTTTTTTCCCAGTCTTTAATGGCACTCTAGTCTTTGTTCTTTTTCACTTCAACCTACTTATCTTCCAGATGTATTTACTGTTAACTGGTTACAAATATCCAGTCTATCTAACTGTACCTTGCATCTAGGTAGGTGGTTGGAGCTGGGGCTGCAGGAGCCAAGCCTGGGGACCAGTCTCGGCCTCATCTCCCCTTCTCACAGCTGGTAAAAAGCTCAGTGGAGTTGCAGTGCAAATCAAAGCTCCTGAAGGAGTGGTCAAATCCACGTGACAAGGAACCATAGTATAAGACTCAGTGGAGGACACAGAGTGAGAAGGCAGAGGAAAGACAACAGACTTATCTTCTCTCTGAGACAGATTCATCTTCTCATTTTCTTCTAAGGCAACTTCTAAATTGTTCTCCTGTGACAAGAGACTCGCCCTTTCCCTAAGGTACATTTGGAGAACATAATGTAAGGAGTACACAGATGCCTGGGTAAGAGGGAAAAGAGTAAAGGGAAACACTGATACGGTATTGAAATTCTCTTTTGAATGAAATGGAAAGCCTGGATTAAAGGAACAAAAAAAAAAATTAAAAACATCTGGTTTTCTTTCTTTTTCCTCTAGATTTTTATTGCAGCTCCTAAAATCTTGAGATTTATAGTTCTTTGCAAACCATACATTGCTCAGGGAACAATATACGTGCCTTAAAATTTGTTAAACATTAATGCACTTATGTAGGAAACGATAACTCCATTCAGTACAATGGCCAACTGTTTGACCTATTGAAGTTCATAATCAGCCTCACTTCATAACCAGCCTAAAAGGCTTTTTAGAAAGTGGAAGTGAGTAGAAATCTTTTTGATCTTTCTATAGAGTGAGAAATTGCACTCTTTTGTACTTTCCAAGTCAAGCGTCTAACACTGTTCAAGCCATTTAGCCATTTTTTTTGCAAGGGGCTGGAATGATGGAAACTGAAATTAAAAGATAGCTTTGAGTACCCCCATAAAGGCCACATTTGGGAATGCCCAAACATTCCTTTTTAACCGAGCTTGACATGAGTGTTCACTAGAATTCCTTTACAGATATCTGTTAAATTGCTTTCACTAATGTGACGGCCGAGGGTAAGCTATTACCAGTACACTTATAGTGACTTTTGTCTGCTTTTGGATGCTATACAGTTGGGAAATCTAGTGTATGATATTTACTTGCAAGCATTTTCCATACAAGTTTAAGTCTTAACACATGGGCTAGATCTAGATGTGTTTCTTCATAATTAAAAGCAAACAACAACAAAATAGAACACAAATATTCTAAAGTCAACTCCATTATTGTATCATAGGGAAATGCTTAAATCCAATAAAATAATTAGTGTAATTCTTGTATATCACAATTAAATGGCTTCCAAGCTGGTATAATGGCAGTAGCTCCTTGTAACTCTTTGTTGGTATAAACTGATACATCTGATGAAATCCAGTGTTTTCTTTTTTTTTCCCTCCACAAAATAACAACATTAGACGTATCTTCTCAGTTATTCATCTAGCTCACTATTCTGTTCCCAACAGTGGTGGTAAGAGATGCTATTTACAGGGAGCACAGAGTTCTGGCAATTTTCTGCAGTCCACTCACTTGTACCCAAGATAACCCAATTTATGTGTTCCTTCAGTATTTGTGTTTCATCCTGAATTTGTCTAATCCTTTTTTGAAGCTACTGTAACTGTGTATCTTCACAACCTCCAGTGGCACTACTCAAGTGATATATAAATCACTGTCTGACCTGTTCTAAGCAAAGCTCCCTCTGGTTTGATCAAATACACCCTATTTCTAGTACTGTGAGATTTTGAGTAGCTCTGTGTTTAGGTTACTCACTGCTTCCCTAAATTTGTAAATCTCAGTTATATTCCCTCTCAGCTTCCTCTTGTCCAAAAGGATGAGTCACAGCCTTTTTAGGTTCTCTTTTGAAGGTGACACTCTAGCCCTTAGTCCCTTTACCCTACTCTTCCTTCTGCGAGACACCAGAACTGTACCCATCCAGTTTGGTGGGGTCCTTGTGTATCTCCCAGCATGGGAGATCACCAGATCTCCCCATTCCTCATCACCAGCATCACATTTAACAACCTGAGAGAGATTAGTATCATCCACAGACTCAGATGTTCTGCAGTTCAGTCCCTTCTGTAGCTCACCATTGGTACAGCATGCGTCTGAGAGGACCCACTGCTGTTATGTCTTCATTTTGAAATGTGACCATCAGGTACTATTCTTTTCTTCCTATCCTTTAACAGCCTTCAGTCCATAAGACCACCTCTCACAACCCCAAGAGAATTTATTTTAGAAGCTTCAGTGAAGCATTTCATAAAAACTGTTTTGAAAATCCAAATATATTATAGTCACTAAGGCTTGCTTTACCATGCTTATCCTTGTGCTCAGTTATTGTGTTCTTTAAGGTGGACTACTGCCTTGCCAAGCAGGAAAGTCAAATCAACTGGCCCACAGTTCTCAAAGTCTCCTCTTGAGCCCCTTTTCTACATGGAAGCTTGGTTGGCCCACTGGTGCAGCAGCAGTTTGTAATGTTGGGTTACACACTTCGGGCAGCAGTTGTGCAGTTTCACACTTGAGCTCCTTCAGAAGTCATGGATGAACATCCCCACTCATGTTCACTTAGTAACACATTCCTTACCTGTCTTATCTACTACTTCCTTCATATTTATCTGAAATTATTTTGTCTCAAGGAATAGCTTGGATTTGAGACCTTTTCAAATACCTTCAGCAGTAAAGACCTCTGCAGAGAAGTCACTAAGTTTCTCTGCTATGGCCTTTTTATCCCCAAGGGCCCCTTATGAGCCTTTGACATCATGTGGCACTGCTATTTCCCTTGTTGGCTTCTTGTTTTCCTTTAAACAACTTTTTACTGTCAGCTTGGTTATCTTCTGCAGAATTTTCTCATTCATTTTTAGTCATCCTAGTTGCCATTTATTCTTGATCTATTTTTTATGGGCTTTCCTGTTCATTTCAGCAATTTTTTAAATGCCAACTCTTTTGCCTACAATAGCCTTAATAGCTTTTTTTCTGAGCTATGCAGGGTTTTTATTGAACCGTTTTACTTTCTTTTTGATATGTGACACATAGTTTACTGGGACTTTTAATACAGTGTTTTTGAAAAGCCTCCAGGTTGCTTTAGGCTTCTTGCCTTTTTGACTGCTTTTTCAGGCTTTTACTATTTTTGTGATTTTTATGTGTTTCCCCTTCTTGAAATTGGATATCTGTGTGATGTATCTGTTTGGCTTACTTCATCCCACTGCACTACAACATTAAGTTCAGTTGTATCTTGAAGCTCTTGCAGAGCAGTTCTCCCAATAGTACCTCTTGAAACGGGTCCTGTGCAGCACTTGAGACTAAACGCAGAGCAGCATCCTTCCTTACGGGTCTCAGTGTTTACTGTGCTAAGTCAGTTGGTGGGTCCAAAACTTTTATTTCCTTATCACATCTGGATGAGGCATTGTGCCTTACAGTATGTGGGTAGTTGGAATTGGCCAGTATTGCTACCTGACCTAGTTGTTCAGTTTCCCTAATTTCACTGACTGTTTAATGGTTGGTGTCTTCAACAGAGGAATCCTAAATATAAACCAAGTCCTACTTTCTTATTTCCACCCACAAGGACTCCCTAATGTTCCCCTCTTCCCTGAGTATTTTTTTCTGTAACATTTTGTTGTAGCCTTCACATACTGTGCCATTGCCCTGGCTGTATCTCATTTTCTATCATTCCTGTAAAGTAGATGGACTAGTCTATGTATGCTACTGATTATCCTCCTTTCACCAGACTGAGATGCCTTTTATATCAGGGTTGTCATTTATTGCCAGGTAGTATAATTCCGTAATCCTATTCTTTAGATTTCTAGCATTGCTGTAGAAGCATTTGCAACTTTTGACCATCCTCTCTTGCAAGCATCACTCAGGTGGAATTGTAAATGGTGTTATTTACCTTACCTATTCCACGGAGTTGGCAAGGACCTCAGTCTCCCACACAGCTGCCTTGAGCTAACTTCCTTGGACATTTCTGTTCTACTTTCCCTCACCAGGGGTATAATATAGAATTGTGACCACTGGCCACATTGGTCACCACTCCCTTCTACCAGAATAAATAGCTATCTGGCCATCTCATGAGCTCTGCTCTCTTTGCATTCAGCAAGCCTTTGAGTCCTCTCACCTGTTCCAAATCCAGCTCTCTGTTTCAACTCATCAAACCTCCCACTGCCATCATCTGCTTTGTCCTCTCCTGGAAGATTCACTCTGTCCCAGGAGCATACTCACACCAAGCAGACATTATAATCAACTAGAGCTTAGAGTTTATCAGATATTTGATCCCTTGTTCCGGGCTTCCTTCTGACTGACAATCCCTAAATACTTGTTAGATCAGCATCAAGGTTTTGTGGGATTTTTTTTTGATGGTCAGCAAGATGGAAATGGTTTGGAAAATGTCCTATTTGCTCTACAGTGTTTGCCATATGCAAAGCTTTGGGAGTGAACTTGATCCCATATCTTGGGAAGTATTGTCAGATTCTGCAGCATAATGGATACAAGTATCAAAAATTGATGCTTCAAAATCTCACATTGCTTCATAGACCAAGGTTAAGTCTCTGGAAATTTCCTGGAGGAAAAGCTGCCCTCTGACAGAAGGTATTTATTTGGAGGAGGTGTTTATAATGGCAACAGATTTAAAAGTAAAGTGCCTATGGTATTCATGAGCACTATACATGGGACAGGATGACACTCCTCATTGTTTCAGTGCTGTAATCAAGTCTGGTATGGTACTTCAAGATTTAATTTTCTTTTTTTTCTCTACTCAAGGCAATAGAGGAGAGCAGCTTCACTGGCAAAAGACCGGAGAAGTGAAACCATAAAATCTGTTTAACAGTGTGAAGCTAAATTCTGCTTTCAGATTACATGAATACAGTTTTCTTTTGCACATGTGTTTGAGGGTGGTTTCAATTGCATGCTTTTGTTTAACTTTATACTTTTAAAACTCTGCCTTACAAGGTCTTACCAGCATACACAAATGCCTGAAGTCTTGATATTGTTCCACAGGCACCTAAAGCTTGGGTGTAACTGCATGAACTGTTAGCAGTATATAGGCCCAAAATCTTTAGAGTTCTCTAGTAAAGGCTGGCAGTGTACAGGTTTGCTTGACAGAACTTGAACTTGCGCCAGTCTGAAACTTGATATCTAGTTTATGACCTAATTTTTATTTAATGAACGTTGCTTAACCTGGACCATTGACATTGAATTAATCAACCATGTAGTGGGATAGTGATGTTAGTTGCTAATTGCTGTGCTTTAGTACATTTGTCGTGACTTTTTTTTTGGTGAAATATGCATGCTTCCTTTTTTTTTTTAAGTTCTGTTTATACATATTTAATCAACATCAGAGATCTTTTTGAACTGGTGGACGGAGATTAGATAAGTTTCCCATGAGCAAGAAGCTCCTCCTCCCTTATATGCATTCTACACTACACGAAATCTGAGATTTGGGAAGTCAGTAAAACATCTTCCTCAGAATCTGTTTCAAATAAAAAATGCAAGATATGTTGAAACGCAAAGCGGGGTGTTTTATTTCAGTACATGCAGGAGTGAAATTAAATGTTCACACAGAAATCACATTTTCATTTGTAAATGTTCACAACATTATAAAGAATGTTTAAAAATAAAATAAACTCAAATGGAGACTTTATTTCAAATCAAACAAAATATGCATATTGACCAAAAATTGTTACCTTTTGCTTGTTACCTTTTTGCTCTTTTGCAGAACATTTCTATTTCAACCAGATATGAAACATTGTTTGATGGTATAAGTAATGCATCGAAATTGTATTTATTTGTAATCCAAAGGAATATAAGTTTTGTTAAGCCCTTCCCATGTTAGCAATTTGTACTCCCTGCCTTTTGCTCCAGCCGTGAAAGCAAAATTCCTTCAAAGCCTTTTCAAATCAACTGTACAGAACTGTGCAGAAGAAAAAAAGAATGATAATTTAATGAAAGGTAGTCAAAAGGACACGCTCACCTTTTTATTCGCATTTTCAGTTTATTAATTTTAAACTTCCCTGTATTGATATACGTTATCTCCAGCAAGATAAGTGCAAGGGATGTAGCATTCATGCAGATACTGCACCTTCGTCCTGAAGCCCAAGGTTAGACTTGTACAGATACTTCTACAACCTTGTATCAGAAACCTTTGCAATCTCAGCTGGTGTGATGAGAAAACAATTCAACATCATTGGACAAAGCTCAAGATTTAGTGTCATCAGTCAAAATGAATACCAAGGTTGCAGTTTAAATAAACTTATGACCAAAGTCAATATGCTGAATTAACTGTTTGCATTGTAGGTTCAGCCCTTCCTTTTGAAATGACACCACCTGATGCCTTTTGCATTACCTATGTGATCTGTTGATTTATGGGCTTGTTACACTCATTGAAAAAACAAATCTTTTGGCAGTTTGCTAATAAATTGAGAAGGTGTTTCACAGAAATTTCAGGAATTTATTTTCAGGGCAGCATTTTTAAGAGTGCATTTGAACATCTGTATATCACAAATTTGGATGAAAGATGGAGAGAAAATGCAAGAAAAATCACAGTAAGGAATCAAGAACCATTTTGTTTCACAAAATAAAACAAGACTTAAAATTTAACTCTAATGAAGAAATAGTAGAAACAAAACTTGCTGGAGAGGAATAGTGCAAATTTAACTTTGGTCATAATAGCCAGTGCTGGGATAAGCACTTTGGATACAATTCACAACCATTTAAAAATATTGCCATACTGTTTTTCTTGAATGGCTTTTTTCAATCCTTCCTGTCTTCCTATGTAATCCTGAAAGTATATTTTACCTTATTTAGAAAATGAGTAGCCAAAGTTAGGGAATTTTGTGACGGTCTGCTCATCTGTAACCTTTCCACTCGTTCTGGTCAATAGTGTCTGCACATCCTCCTGTATGTGTGATGTCAGCTCAGTCGGGTAGAGATGGGTGCTCATAGTGCCAAGGGTTTGATCCCTGGATGGGCCATTCTCTTAGGAGTTGGACTGGATGATCCTTCTGCATCCCTTCCAACTCAGAATATTCTGTGATTCTGTATCATTGATCTTTTTGTTTGGTTTTCACAAATGAATTACACTTCATTAAGGACATGAAATGCACTGTCAGGATGATTTTCAGAAAAATGTGTTGTCCATTTGGTTAGACCTTCAGGCTTTGACTTCTAGCAGTCAGACAGTACAACTGCTGCACGAAAATATTATTTGTGCTTTCAGCCAAGTTTTGCAATTTCTGCTTACTGTGAGAAGGAGTTTAGAGATAGAGCAGCGGGTAGATGATGGTTTTACTCTGTGACTGGGTAACTCACGCAGGCATCCAAGAGGGATAATCCAGGTCATCCTTTAGCACTTAAATTATACTCCAGAGATTGTAAATGTTTCTCATGACATATGTCTGAGGCTTTACAAATTTCTCAAATGGTGCTTGTTTCTATTTTCTGCATTTTTGTCACATGGGAGCAAGTAACATTGACCCATTTTCCTTTTGTCTGCTTTGCTAAGTACCAAACTATTAGTGGAATCCTTTGAGTCTGACCTGGAGAGACCAGGAATGTGGGAATGGGCAGGCTGTCATCTCAAACAGTATCTGCCGAGGCAGACTGAGCCTGTTCTCAGCATTTTCTTACTGACACTTAAGAAAATAAATGTTCTTTATTAACCTCAGTTTATAAGGTTTCCAAATCATCTTCAGTGCCTTTGCATTATAAACCAGACTGTTGAAGTATACCTAAGTGTTTCCATTACATTTATCTGCAAAACGATGACAAATGTTAAAATATCTTGTATTGACCATTAGATGTGAAGTTTGCAAGCTTACAGAACAAAGATCTTGAAGGGTAGAAGTCTGTGTTTTAAGCACAGAGAACAGCTCTAGACAATGAATAAAGCTGCAAGCCCAAACAAATAAAGCATCCGTGCAGCATTTTTTCTCCCACAGGCTAAAACTATTTTTCTATGAAAAGACTGTATTAGTCTGTCAAATTCCTTTCTGTCTAATGCTATCATAGATGCCCAGCAAAGAAAAGCACTTCGGGGTTTTTTGTGGCTTTGGTTTGGGTTTTTTTCCAGTATGGGTCATGGTTGTTCAATGAAATTCTGTGTCCAACTATTGCTTATCTTATTACTTAGCAAAACTAATTTTTGTAAATATGTTATCACTGGTTAAAGATATGTTATTAGACCTTATAAACTTGATTAAAGCAGGTTTATTTGTCCCCAAGATTGTTGTCTGTGTCTAGCATAGGTGTAAGAGCAAAAAAGAAAGTTGTACTTGCTATCCTCCCCAGTACACATTGTTTCACTCCATTCAGAGTATAGCAACATGTATAGACTTTCTGTCCAGTCAAATAAACACTTGGATATGTCTGTATTATTTCTTCTCATCCAATACCCCTTTTTCTCTATAAATCACCTTCAGGCTGTTTTTCAGTTTCTAGATCCCCTACTTATCTCTTTTTTTGATGAACTTTCAGTTATCCACTACCAAGCATGCAACATCTTCTCCTTTTCTATTTCACCACAGTTTATCTGTTAAAGTCTTCCTACAATGGACTACCTTTCTTGATAACCTGGAAGAGGAATGAGAGAAGCTGTTTCTGAGATGAGGACTCTCTCCTCTAATGCAGGATGCCATGGTCTCCACATATGTCTGGCTTGTCTGTGTTAGGATATGAGCTCCTTGGGCAGGAGCTGTTTGCATGTGGCTCTTTGTAGAGTGCCAAAAGCATTGCTGATACTTCCAGGTTTGTGGTAGCATTGTGCAGAGGGGCACAGTGACAGCTTCTTTGCAATGACAGGGACTCCAGCAGCAAAGGGCTCAAAGGCATCACATGGTGCTGTGGGTGTTGGACCCATATATATTCCTTATTCCAGTACTTAGTGAGGGTATGCACTGGCATGCAGATTTATGGATAAAATGTTTTTTCCACATGAAACTCTTCAGTTCAAATATGACTGTGCTGCTATTACGGAGTATCCCTGACCACTGTAAGACTAACCCCCTTTCCATTGCACACCCCTCCATGTGCTTGGCACGGATATGCAGTGTAGCACTGTCTTGCACGCTTTTTCACAGCTTTTACTTGATTTGTATTTGCTGGGGACCTTGCACCAGGGGGCCATTCCCCACCCTCAGTGTGCCCCTGTAGACAGGACAAGCTAGGTCACATGAGCCCAATCTTGTCCTTAACCCCTCCTCACAGAGCGAGGCTGCAGGATAGAGGAGGTGACATCCTGTGTGAGAAGGATGTTACTGTTGCTGTCCCCTGCAGCTCCTCATCCTTAGCCCCTGCCACTGGAGCAGAGGCAGAGGTGAATGCGCAGGCTGAGGACAGATCCATTTGTTTTTCTTGTTTTTACAACACCTCACAAACCCAACTGCAGTGTTTGTGCTCCACTGCCTCATGCCTGGTGCTGCCAGCAAGGTCTTGACTGCCCTGTACAGCTGCAGGCACGTCAAACTGCTCAGGATTGCCTGAGCCACAGCTCCCCAGACAGCTCCTCCCTCTCCTCAGCTGGCTTCTCTCCTTCAGACAGCTGCAGAGCTGGTTTTGCTAAATGACATAAGGTTATAATAAATCAAGTGAGCAGATCTGTGTTGTGCTTCCTACTGTATAGGAGAGGTCCGTATGGTTTAATTACTTCCTCTGCACGTCAGATGTATGTGTATAAAATCTCTGAAGTCATGTGTAACTGCCAAGATCCTATGGTGTGGTTTGAAACATCCATGCAGTGAACTCTCAAATGCTGCAGATATGCTATGAAATATAAATGTAAAATGGAAGAAGTCAGATTATCCAGTTAAACAACAGCATTAAAATCAGAGAAGTTCGTGGAGAGATCTAGAATTCAGCACAGTGGAGGAGGAGGGAAAAGACCAAAAAACTTTCTCGAGGGAGAATAGAGTTTTGTCATCCAAGAACATGGGAGAAAAATACTGTCCTCCCACCCCCCACCACCCATGAAAACAGCAGAGTAGCCTGAAGAGAAAACTATGTCAAAGACAGACACTTAGTGAACTGTAAAGCCATCTGAAAAGTGTCATCACAAAATATATCTGCTGATACAGCTTTGGCCACCATAGAAAATTCTGCTTAAAGAATGAGCTGTTCCCGTGCCCTCAGGCTAAAATGCAGAGGAGGGTAAGTAAACCACGTAGACTGGTAGACCCAAGATCATGGATGGGTCTATGCACAGAGGCACAATGTCTCAGCAGGGAGCTGCTCACTCCTGCCTCTCCAGAGCTATTTTCTCAGGGCCTGTCAGGCATGTAGAGGCATATTTTCAATCTGACACAATGGTTCAAGCATCTCTTGAGAAGGGAATGGTATGTGTTGGAGTGATGTTAAAGGTGCAGGGCAACTCCATGGGATGAGGCATGTCTGGGGCCTGATTTGCAGTGGCAGCCTTAGTCAAGTGAACTAGAGAACAGGCTTGCTTCTGCTTCCCCAAGCCAACATCCTTCTGTGTCATGCCTCTAAAGATGCCTGAGCTATTCCAGATACATAGGAGGTGGAGAACGGGTCTATTGAGGCTAGTCTGGATCATCCAAGGAAGATCAGGTCACTTCATGAGCAAGCACCCATGGGGAGAAACAGGGTGTCCTTGGGCTACCCCTGCAAGTGACCCTGACACTGCTCCAAGGTGCCAACACTGACAACTCAGCAGGACACTTCAGCCCATGCCCCACTGTGGTATATGGTGTGCAGAACAAGAAACATGCAGAGGGATGGGGGTGCTCCCCTCCAGGGGATGGAGACTCTCCTTCCCCCTGCATCTCCCTCCTCAGCATGTCCAGCCCTCACTGGAGGGACACATGGCTCTGTTGCCACAGGAGTGCTACCCTCTCTGGTAAAGTACATTTATAGCCATCAAAGATGGCTATACATTGCTGCCAAAGTAAAAAAAAATAGTTTCTGCTAGACAATGCCAGTTGTATCAGTCATGTATACATTTAATCAGCAAAAGTCTTCTATATAATTTCAACATCTCCTGCATGGCAGTTTGGCCTCTTATGTTTACCAAAACTAAATACACACTAAATACCATTCTCAGTAAGCATACTTTTTTCAAAAAAGCCCCAACACTCTGGTATAAATAAATATACACATCATTATTGTCAGCCGAGTCTATGGCTTGGTGCATTTACACAGCTGCAGTTTGGGCTGTTGTTTACTCTTTCCCTCACAGATATTGTGTTCTGCTTTTTCCCTGTAAGGATTTTCCTTCTCTACCTATTCTTTGTCCTAAACAAAGAACTGTCCTGATTTATGTATGTTGTGTAACTTAAGTGACTTCCGAGATGTTGTGTTTGATGTAAATCAGAACACCAACTGGCAAAATAAACCCTCCTTGCAATGAGGCATAATTGTAAAGCTAAATGTGTTCCTGCCTCTGTGTACTAAATCAACAGGAGTTCTTTTCATTTTTGTGGGATAAACATACTTCTCTGTCGTGTATTTACAGTTGCTGGAACACTCTTGCAGCCACTTGTGAATCATTTGCTTCAAGAAGAGATCTTTCATACTGTCATTTTTTTTATATATATATTCCTAATTCTCTAAACCAAATTCTGTTGAAGATCTCAGGAAATGTCTGCAGTTAGAGGCTGCATAGCTGTTATCCATACCCAGTGGAATACTATTTCATTTTTAATTCAGTTAAGAGCATTCCCATAATGAAATTCAATAGCTAGTATCAGTTTCTAGTTTTGCAGTTTGTTTAATCAAGCATATACCACAATTTTCAGAAAAAAAGATTGTTCAGCTCATGTTGTCTCAAGTATTAAAATCTATTCTTGTCATGAAGTGAAATACAAGTCAAACTTCAACTTATTCCTTATCTAGCCATTTAGTTCAAGGAAAAGCTTCCTCAAAATTCCCTCTTTATAAAAGCTAGTAATTCCTAGGGTCTTGTAACCTCTATCAGTTAACCTGTGTCTTTCAGCAATGTGTCTTTTATGCACATGTTACAAATCCATCCCTTTAGCTGCAGGTCCATATACAAGTTGTGGGATATATCCCACCCCAGCCATGTGCTAGCCAAATAGACTGCAGCTAGTGCCACCAAACATAATGTGCTTGAAGTCCTGCCAAAAGGACTATTCTAGTTTGATCACATATTCTGGCTGCTGGTCCAATTAGCTCTCTGAACTGAGATTTGTCAAGAAGTAAGTTTGTCTTTTTAAGAGCTAGCTAAGCATCTAAGAATTCATGAGAGGCTCAAGTGTGTTTTGTAAGAAAGCAGAAGCATCACAGGCAAATTACATTGTGTTTGACCAGGGAAGACCCAGGTGTTTTAAATCAAAACTGCAGCAGTAACGAAGACATTCCAGAGGGTCCAGGAGGGAAATGCTGAAGCTTCCAGCTTAGTCTTCTGTGAGAACCTTTCAGTTTCTTGTAATGGAAATAGGAAATAGCCATCTTTGCTTAAATTTGACTGTCAGGGGAGAATTGAGATAAAACTGTCTGGAGATACTAATCTACTACTCTCCAAAGCAAAATATTATTGAGATTTCCTTCCTAGAAGTGCCTCCTTCCCTGGGCACAAAGCTTTTGGTGTAATCACAGAACAAGCAGAAGTTTCCTTGCGTTGGTTAGGATGGGCTGGAGGGAGGAGAGGGTGGTAGTCAGAAAGAAAAATTGTAGGCGTGTACATAGCGTGTAAACCAAACAAAAGGCAAGTCTTTCAAACAAAACACTAATATTTAGATACAAAGTGTCATGAGGTAAGCAGAGACAAAGCAAAGAAAATCTCAGCAAGAAACTGCTGTTAAGAACTAGTGACTGAAGAAAAAGCATTTCATGCTTGAAACAAGTATTTCTTTCCCTGGAAGAGGAAATGTTGCACAACCCATAAACACTCCAGGATGCGGGAGCATCAGCCAGCTGATGACTGATGAATTTCATTTACTTCCTATCTGACTTATGAATATTCAGGCAGATGAAATTGCTAAGAATGAATTCTGATGGGGCCTGTGAAACAATCCCCTGCTTTGTTTATCACCCTGAAACTGGGACCAGTTTAGTCTATGTCCAGGGCATGTGCCTTTGTGTGAAGCCATGGTGCTTGTAATGCTCTTACCAGCTTTTAGCCTGAAACTTGTGCTCCTCCAGATTCTGTTAAACCCAGAGTCAGATGTGTCCCTGAAGTGATGTAATCTCCTCTGTTGCTGTCAGTGTGAGATGTATTTTTACTGCTTTGTGGCTGGTGAATATGGAGGTCGATAATATGAACTGCACGTTTGCATTCTGTTATGTGCAACTGAGTGCGTTCCGGTAACCACTTCAGGCTGCTGTTACTTTTATCCCTATATTACAAGATCATTTTCTGTGTTCTGCCCCTCTCCCTTTGGTCAGGGTATTACATGTCTCAGTGTCTCAACCAGGTGAGATACTAGGGGATAGCCCCCTTGCACTTTTTCCTCCAGGGTTTTAACCCAAATCTTTAGGATGTGAAATTGGTGTCTCTTGATATTCAAAATGGTTGAGCTATGAGTTACCTGAGCCTTTGATAGGGATCTTTTAGTGAAGAACTCAGAATTCCTTCCTTGGGTGAAAGCTAAACAAACATGGAAAGTAGAAATTTCAACAGAGCATTTGTGAAAGCTTCTCAAAGGGAATTTACCTCATCTTACTCCTCTGATGTGACTTACTATCTTTAGTTTAAAGTTGCAATTACCACCTATTCTTCACCTGCTCTCCACATTTCCCTCAGAAGAGGCAGCAGTCAGCAGCACCCTGGTACTTCTGACTTGCTCATGGATAGAAGCAGAAATTCACTTACAAAATCCTGACCTGCTTGTCCAGTCATTAATCCTGTGTAATACATCTCTTGTATAATCCAGAATCAGATCTAAAACGATGTTTAAAATTACAGTTATTTCAACTGGTTTTCCCTATGTGCATTATTCTGTACTGAAACTATAACTGTCTACATCCATCTGACCCTAAAGTCCCTCTTCTACCTGTTGCACATCTTTGTTCTTTTATTTTCAAAAACACAGCCCCTTCTTGTGCTGGTATGTCATCCTGGGCCACCAGGGCCCATCTTTCCTCTCGGACTCATTCCCGATCATTTGCTAGTAATGAAAAGAATCTTTGCTTCTGGTTTGCTAGACACCTCCAGCTGGCAGCCTCCACCAACCTCTTCATCCAGCCTGGTGTGTCCCTGAGTATGCTCCATGCTGCCTGGATGCTTGTTGAGGAGGGACAGGGAACCTGCTCTGTTTCCATATCTATCCCAGATTGGTTTGGAAGGAGAGCTGCAGAAATGATTCCCCTGAAGTTCCTCAGCTTTGGGGAGTGGGCTCCCACTCAGGTGTCTGTGAGGTTGGTGCTGCTCCATGCAAATGGTCATTGAAGGTACACCACAGATACACACACATGGGATGCCCTGTGTTCCCGGAGCCTGCTCCTGAAAGGGAGCTGTGAGGGTTTGGGCACACTCTGAAGGAAATGCGGGATCTTCCCACATTTCAGCTGCTGGAAATGGAAAGCTTTGCTAAGTGTATGAAACTTTACAAAGGTTTGTAGCTTGCTCAAGTGTCAGACAAAGGTCAAAAGTTGCTTCCCTGACACCAAATCCTTTTCCTTAGTGGAGTAGGGGAGGAAACAGAATACTTCAAAGCAAGAGGTCCCCAGGAGATGCACCCAGAGATCAAGGCAGACCTATACCATGACCCAGCACTGGCAGACAGTGTGGGCAGTTCAGGAAGCTGACGGAGTGCCTCAGCTCTTCAGGTTTCCATGTGTACCCTCGCGTCAGAAAACTCAACAGGAGCATTTCTCATCTAGAACTGGTAACTGATAGCATGCACCAGCTCAATGATTGCCCTGGGAAGCCAAGGTATAGGGAAGAGGCACATCAACTAGATTAACGGATAATAATAATTTATGTGTTTCAGGGTTCAAGATTATCACATATTTAATTCCATGCACTGCACCTTCTTATTCAGATACCACCATTCCAATACATTCTTTCCACTTTAGATTTGAGTTCAAAGAGAAGAAATAGTGGGATCCATGTTCTGGATTGTATGCTGCAGTTTTGTACACTTGTTTCTGTGGAAAGAAGGGATGTGAATCATATGCATTGGGAACAAATGAGCAATCCAAACAGGTGCTGCAGTTAGAAACTGTATGTGGAGGAAAAAAACCCAAACAAACAAAACTCACATCTCTTCAGTGTTTTTTTTCCTTTTGCATTTTAGCCAGATGTCATGCAAGTATTTTGGTGCTGCTTTTGAGAACACTCTTGAAATTTTACAGAAAGCTGACAAATGGAAAGACTATAAATGTATGTGCATTTCCCAGATGAACTGTGTTTGCCAACCAGTGCACAGGAACAAAGAGAGTTAAGTCAAAGCAGAGAAGTTCCTTTGAGCAATTTGATTATGAGAAGATTTGTGGGGCTTTACTTTAATAACTATAAAATCCTTCAAACTGGTTTCTTAATGTCAGCATTATTTATTTTCAGAGCAAAGTTCAGAAAATCCTGAATGATTGTATATAATTTTTTTACATGTCTTGGCTCCTTCAAATACACATATGTATACTTTCTTTTTCAGAAGTGATAGATTGCCAAGTTATCTGACCTCTCAAGAGAGGAAGTTGGGAGGACAGTTTAGTAACATTTTCTTTCATTCCCAGTGTGGAATAAGATCAAAAAAATATGTATTTTAAATTCTGTTAATAGCCTTATCTTTTCTAAACCATAAGGTACTGGCAAAATAACAGTGCAAGTAAACATAGCTCTTGATGCACCACATTAAAAAATGGCTTTTGTTTATGAAAACTGTTTTTGTTGTAGAAACTTGTGGGAATAATGTTGTATTAATGGTAGGATGTTGACCTTTTCCAGCTATGGAGGATAGTCTCAGAACAGGATCCAGGAAAAACAAACATGGAAACTACTTAACTCCTTAGTTGTGTGCCTGAAACTTTGTGAGGAAGCATTATTTAACTTAGATTATTGTACTTACAGATTGTGTCATTATGTTAAAGTGCCACACACACACACAACCATTTTCAGCAAGCACAAAGTTCTCGAGAGCTTAAGGGAGCAAGTAGCTTCAGCAAGGAAGAATTTCATGTAATATATGTAAAAGTATGCATTTGTTTGCTATTATCTACATTTTTTTATAGTCTCCCAGGTCAAAAATAGGGCAGATTTTCTCCAGATTTTAGGGTACACAGTATAGTGCGACTGCACAAGAACTTACACTGAGAAAAAGTGTGAAAAGAAAGATGTTCGATGTTACTGTGGACTTAAGCTCATGCTCCTCCTTAAGGCCAAAACTGACTGCTCTGATTTCTTAAGTGAAAAGCCCCAAAACTCAGGTGAATTCTGTATGACTTGTGCATGTGACCTTTGCTATACAGTCCACCTTCTCCTCTGCTGAATTCACCTCTGAACTGAGAAGTAGCCACAAAACATAAGGCCTACTGACGTCCACTCAGGATCTTGAAATGAAGCTTGGGAGGTGTACAGGTGCCTGTTGGTAGTTTCCCTGTGGGCTGGACATGAAGCAATGAATGCCTGTGGTGGGGGAAGAAGAGAAATACTCTCTGAACTGTTGTTGCACTGTGGCTTCCTCTTTTTCGGACCAGTGGTAGTCAGATATCCTGCAGGTATTTTCTCTGCCGTTCCCATTCCTTTGCCCACACATGTTTCTTCTGATGCCTCTCTGATGACAGCAGTCAGATTTCCTTACAGGAAAATTGCTAACTGTTAGCATCAGATTCAAGAAGAAAATGGAACTACCCCAGTTAGTATCAGCTGGACACCTCACCCATGGTTTCCATTAGATCTCATCTAGATCTCATTTACCATTCCTGTCAATGAGATTGAATTTGTCATAATGAAGAACAAACAAAACAAAAGAGGAACAAAAACAAACAAACAAACACATCCCAACAACCACAGTTTATTAGCTTCAAGCAATTTTAATTTTT